>CAJVQF010000065.1:0-103814 GCA_911254575.1 Candida sanyaensis | reverse complement strand
GTATTATTAATACTAGAATGAAGTAAAGAAAAATATATATATAAAAGGTGCAACTATTGCTTTAACTTCGATTATTCTGTACTTATTTGATTATCTCGCCAGTGGTGGCGACAAGTTTTTCTGTTCTCTCAGGTTGTTTTTTTTTTTTCTTTCCTTGTACAGTCAGGGATAATACAGAGCAAATTTTTTATCGTATTTACACGACCCCAATACTGTATAACAATATTGTGGTATATTTGTAAAAATATATATCAGCGGAGATAAATTTACTTAGAAAATAGTATGCATAAATTTTTGTTTTTTTAAAGAACCTCTTTGTATTATGTATTTTGATAAATTAAAAATAACCCACTTTTTGTTAATTATAAACTTAGGCAGAATTTTTTGGTGCCAATTGGACAATCTTTTCAGCAGCTGGGTCCAAGTCTTCGAAAGCGTATAATTTCAAACCAGAGTTATCAATCAATTCTTTAGCTTCAGCCATGTTAGTACCTTGTAATCTGACAACAACTGGAATGTCCAAGTTGAAGTTCTTAGTAGCGGCAATTAAACCTTTAGCAACGTAATCACATCTAACGATACCACCAAAAATGTTGACGAAAATACCGTTAACCTTTGGATCAGACAAAATCAATTCAAAAGCTTTTTCAATGGTTTCTGGAGTAGCAGTACCACCACAGTCCAAGAAGTTAGCTGGTGCACCACCGTATAATTTAATGATATCCATGGTAGCCATGGCCAAACCAGCACCGTTAACAATGTTAGCAATGTTACCATCTAATTTAATAAAGTTCAATCCGTATTTGGAAGCTTCAACTTCTTGTGGATCTTCTTGGGTTGGGTCTCTCCAGGAGAAAACTTCTTCTTGACGGAATGAAGCATTGTCATCAAATCCTAATTTGGCATCCATGGCCAAGACTTTGTGGTCTTTAGTTTCAGACAATGGATTAATTTCAACTTGGGTACAGTCACGTTCAATGAAACAGTTGTACAAAGATTGAATAGTTCTAGCAGCTTCTGGGAGAGCATCTTTGGTGAAACCTAAAACACCAGCAATTTCACTAGCTAATGAATCAGAAACACCTTCTTCCAATGGAACTGGGAAAGTCTTGATGGCAGATGGATCTTTGGCAGCAACACCTTCAATATCCATACCACCTTGAGCAGAAGCAACAATGATTGGAGTTTGCTTAGCTCTGTCCATCAAGATAGCAACATAAGCTTCAGTGGCAGCATCTCTTCTTTCAACAATGTAAACAGCAGTGACTTCCTTACCAGCAGCACCGGTTTGTTTGGTAATTAATTTGTGGTTCAACATTTGGCCAGCCAAGTCTTTAGCTTCTTCAGCAGAAGAGATTAATTTGACACCACCTTGTAAACCTGAGTCAAAATGACCTTTACCACGACCACCAGTCAAAGCTTGTGCTTTAATGACCAATTCGTTGGTGCCCAATTTTTGAGCAGCTTCGTAAGCACCTTCTGGGGTGGTGGCTGGGTAACCTCTTGGGATTGGGACACCGTATTGGCTCAACAAAGCAGCAGAACGGTATTCATGTAAGGATAAGAATCTCTTTTGTTGAGCAGCAGCCTTTAAAAAAAAAAGAATAGTGTGTTAGTATTTACTGTTGCCATATCATATCGAAAAACAAAATGCCTTGAACTCCAAAATTAACAGATTGGCACCATAACTCTCAATGATGAAACTAATTAATCAGTAACCATACTGAAACAAATAACTAGTATCATCATCTTGATCTTTTTTGGTTAACCAATAAACTACCCAATAAAATTTTCTCTCAATTTCTGCAAGGCACTAGGCATTCTCCCCCCTCCCCTCACCATTTGCCTCTTCTCAGTGTCTTGGGGAAAAAAAATACTGTGGTCTCTATTATTTTAGAAGTTCCAAATCTCAAGGCAAAATAAACTCAACGTACTCTTGAAACACGTGTGAAAGATCTGGATAACATAGTTGTGATCTAATTGAATATAATTAATGAATAGATAATGAATTAGTTGTTAAAGAAAAAAAGAAGAAGAAGTTAAAAAAAAAAGCAAAAAAAAAAAAAATCGGAATAAAAAAGAGAAATAAAAACGTTGGCTCTTGGATTTTGCGTGTAGTTATTATATTTTGACTTACCTCACAATTAAGTGTTCTGTGTCAAAAAAAAAAAAAAAAAATAAAGGAAGACTACCTCAACTAAGTTTAATGCCGTGCACGACAATACTAGGAGCGTGAAGAAGTGTAATCGTGTGCCCAGAAGTAATACATCAAACCTAGTACTGTCCTTTCCAACTTGTTTATTTGACTCTTAGATATTCTAACTTTCCATAATCAATGATATTGAAGAGTTTGGAATACCATTGGTGAACTTTTCAAAGTCGTTTTTCTTGAAAAAAAAAAAACTACCCCTCTCGCTCCTAGCAATTCCGGGACGGATTTTTGTCTTCCATAAAAAAAAAAAAAACCGAGCAACAGAAAAAAAAAATGTTCGGGTTGCAAACCAAACTTGAAAAATATTTTTTTACCAATTGATAATACATTATGTACAGTACAGAGACGATTATTCTCCACAAGAAACAAAGTAGTGGTGTTTCGGAGGTTGTTATACAGTAGGTGGGGTCTCAAGTGGGGCTATTCTTAGTTTCTGGGTAGACTGCTTCTCGGAGTTTTAATGTACATTTTACTGTAGAGAACATGAATTACTGTTGCCTTTACCCCGTCGAAGAAATCTACAGGGAACGATGTGTTTCAGTTAGAACACCATACTGTATGGTTGTACAGTGTATATTTTCAATATCAGATTCCTCTAGAAGTATTTATGCAAGTTAAATTAGTACAGTAATGATTAAATAGAGGACAATTTATACACATGGGCTGATCCGGACAACAGGATAGGCAATGTTAAATACAAATACAGTACAACAGAAATGAAGTGATTTTATACAGAAGTACAATACATGTTACAGTACATCTGTATACTTTTTCATCCCTTAGATCAGCACTAGATCGTGTGCGGTCCAAATGCACAGGTCGTACCATTACTGTACAAACGGAATTAAAAAAAAAAAATTCAACTAGGGGCACAAAAAAAAATAGAGACGGTGAAATTTTAAGTCCCACCGAGGTTGATCGGAGTTGTTAACTCTTGACCAATTTCAAATCAAGGTTGTAATCTGATTGCAAAAAAAAAAAAAAAAAAATCCAAGAATAATAAAAACAAATCACATACAGTACAGTGGTTTATATACATCTAACTATTGCAAGTCTTTGCCAAACATATGAGCGCCTACAAGTTTATCTTCACCTTTCAACACAGCAACATTTTTGATATATCCAATTCTATCAAACCCAAGAGAATCCCAAATTCTCAAACTAGCAACATTGGTTTCAAAAACCAAGTTGAAGACGGAATAAACATATCCTAATTCTGGAGCAATATCAAGATATTTCTTACCTAATTCACTGCCTAATCCTAAACCTCGTTTGATGTGGTTAACAATAAATCCTGCATTACACACATGAGAGCATCTTCCCACATAATTTGGCTTGACGTAAAAAGTTCCAAGGAAAATGTCACTCCATTGTTCAACTGATAAATTTTGCAAATCATCAAATGATTCATGATACCCGTCTATCAAAATGGATGCAAAATGGGTAAACCAGTATTTGATAAATGCATCGCCATAGACTTTGTTGTTGTATGGATAAGTTTTTCCTTCTTCAACCACATAATTGAATTCATTTTCCATCACTTGAATTAAGTTTTCTGGAACTGTTTTAGGATCATGAATGTTAAACAATGTCACTTGCTGAGTTGGGTTCTTAGCAAGCAGAAAGTTTATAACTTGTTCTTTAACTTTGCCAGCTGTCTTGAATGTACCGTCAGCAAATGGAAGATCTCTAACTGAGGCAAATATGTCGTCACTAGTCATTGTTGTTGGTGTTTGTATATCAAATTAGCTGCGGTGAAAAAAAATTTACCTGGGGAAATTAATTTTCCAGTATTTATACTTCAGCGATATCGCCCAATTGATTTCTCGGTTTCTTCATCTTTTTTTTTTTTTCATTTGTTTTGATTAATTAGAAACTCGGGTACTAATTCCCGCAAATGACTAAATATTTAGATACCAAATTAAAACACAACTCGGAAATTCAATCACAAGGAGATAATATACCATGATCAAGCTCCTCACGGAGTATTCCATGGTGTTGGATCCCAAAATAATAATGAGTCATTTGTTGAAAATAGAATCCTGTTGATATTTTTGTTTCAAGCTTTGTAATGCTAGAGTAATTTAATTATCTAAATATTTATTGATCTGAAATGAATATAATTGTAGGAGAATGATTAGAATGGAAATCATCTATCACAAGGGGAATGAAATTTGCTACACCAAAGTTAAATCAAACATTTATTCATTCACTTCAATAGGTTTGATTAAGAGAATAAACCTGGAGTTAAAAAGATAATAAATCGCTACTGTAAAGTAGTGACAGTCAAGAAACAGAAAACAAGAGGACTCTGATGATTCATCTGGTGTAAATTAAGATGGCAGTTAACCGGCGTATGTGTATCATATCATAGTATCAGTTATTAACTACTTGAAGTATTTCATGCTGGTTATACAAAAATTTACCTGTGGGACAAATCAATGACCTGCATATAAATTTAGCAAGAAATGTGCCCATACAATTCTCTGTCCAGTTCAACTTTTTTTTTTTTTTTTTTTTTTTTTTTTTTTTTTTTTTTGCTTTAAAGAATTCTCCCATATTTTTCTTTCTCTGTGATATTTATTTGCCAAAACTACTGCTTCTTAAATAAACTAATAGTTTGAGATAATGGAAGAATCAAGAAAGAATGGAACTATATCGGATGGTATGTTAATAACTTTCATTTGTTTTCACTTCATGAATGTATGTTCCCATATACTAACAAAGTGTTCATCAAAGCTACTCTCAGCAAACGAGATAAGAAACGATCAAATATAGCTGGTAGGTTAAACAAATTGGAAATGTCATTTAGAGATGATAGAGATATGTTCTATAGAAATCTGTTACATGAATTACAAAATAAACTCGCTACTTTGCAACAAGGTTCAAACGACGAATACTTGAATAGGAAAATTCGTTTGGAAGAAGTTCGAGATTATGAACTTACAAAATTAAGATTATGGGAAGAATATCAAGTCAAACGAATAGAAAGTGAATATCAAGAAGATTTAGATCGAGCCAAAGAACAACATGACAAAATGATAAAATTAATCAAGGAAAAATTGTACGACAAACTACAACAACAGATCAAACATTTGAAAGAGGATAAATTTTTAGTGAATTTGGTTAATGGAAGAAGTTGGAATAATCCCGAAGATCCATCAAATCAAGCATTTAATGCTGTTGCCCTTGCAGAATTGGGTACAAATGATAGAAGATCCCTAAGAAAGCGTGAACTAACTGGACGATTTACTGTGGGTGAGGCTGCCGAGTTATCAGATGGTGGAGGTGGTGGCACCGGGGCTGGCTCAGGTGATAATGTATCTTCCTATAACAATGGTGGTTATTCATCAGCGGGAAAGAGAAGAAGAGTTTATGCAACAAGGTATAGTTCCAATGACGAGTTGAGCTCCGGAACTACAAGTGGAATGGGTATAAATAATAACAACACCCAAAATGGAAATCGTACAAATGGTGGAACTACTAGTGGATATGAGTCCAACTTGAGTGATAAAGATTATGATACGTTAAATACATTGATCATGCAGAATGAAGATGGTGGAGTATCGTTGAATCTTGTTACAAAGAATGGTATTACTTCTAATAAAGTCCAAACAAGAAATAGTCATAAACATTTTGTTGGTCCACAAGGATTGAAACCTGAGGAATTGAACGAAGACTTGTCATTACTTAGGAATGCTATAGTCAAAAAGGATTAATTAAATTATTTGTAATTTTTGTATTATTTATGTATAATTTTTTTTTCTTCTCGATGTGTTTTAATTTGATGTGGAACAACAAAATCAGAAGTGTAATATTTTTGTATAATTTTTCGGCTTATCTTGACACAAATTTTTCATGAAAATCGCTGGGCCCCATCGCCCCCACCCATATAAACTGTACAGCTAATATAGTCTCTTTATTACAACCCTGTAAATATTCCCATTTAACAAATGTATTCCGTTCATCGGATATTCCGAAAATTTTCAACAAAAACACGACTAATCCTTTTGATCATTTTCACCATTGGGTTCTTTGCAATCTTTAAACTACACAATCGTATTCTTCCTAATCCTGACCCTTATTGGATACATTATAAACCAAGTGAATCTCAACATCCAGTCCGCAAAGTCAGCCAACAATCGATATCTTCGAATATAGATTCTCCATTTCAATATGGATGTGCAATTCCCGATACTACAACACCCCGTGCCAATGCAGCATTTGTTGTTCTTTGTCGAAATTCTGAACTTGAAGGTGTAATTAGATCAATGAAGTCTATGGAACGACATTTTAATCAATGGTTCAATTATCCCTGGGTTTTCTTAAATGAGCAAGAATTTACTGAAGACTTTAAATCCACTGTAATGAAGTATACTTCAAGCAAGGTTGAATTTGGTAAAATTGGAAAAGAACATTGGGAATTTCCTGATAATATTGATCCAGTGGAACTTAAAGAAAATATTGAAGGACAAGGTGATCGAGGGATAATGTATGGTAATGTACCATCATACCATAAAATGTGTCGTTTCTATTCTGGGTTTTTCTTCAAGCATGAACTTGTGGTAAAGAGAGACTGGTATTGGAGGGTTGAACCTGATGTTGAATTTTATTGTGACTTGACTTATGATCCGTTCATTGCCATGGAAAAGAGTGGTAAGAAATATGGGTTTAATGTAATCATGGGAGAAATTTTTTATTCTATACCTGGGTTATTCAGAGAAGTTAAGGCATATATCAAGAAAAATAATATTCAGTTGAAAAATTCCTGGAATTTGTTTACATTTAATTCACAATGGACAAAAGGAAACCATAAAGATTTATATGATGGTATACCTGATCAAGATGAAATTGAAAAAGAAGTTGAAAGAAATATGAAATTAAAGCATTTTTGCATAAAAGGGGAAAACTAATGATGATTTAGAACAATTAGATCCTGAATTAATTGAAAGACTTTTCAGTAAATCAAGTGAATTACCTAGGTTACATGAGGATAGAATGGATAGAGAGGATTATAATTTGTGTCATTTTTGGACGAATTTTGAAATTGCCAGAACAGATTTGTTCAACTCGGAAGAATATCAAAATTTCTTCAATCATCTAGATGCAACAGGAGGATTTTACAAAGAACGATGGGGCGATGCTCCAGTGCATTCATTGGCCGTTTCTATGTTTCTTGACATGAATGAAATCCATTATTTTAGAGATATTGGTTATAGACATACAGAACTTGTTCATTGTCCTTATAATGCCCCTGGTAAACAATTAGCATATGATGGTGTTGACGCTATCTTCCCCGATAAACCACAGATAAATGGAGTTGGATGTAGATGCAAATGTCCATCTATGTGGTATGTCGATCGTGAAGACTCAAGCGATTATTGTTTTAGAAAATGGTTGGAACATACGGATGATAATTACCAAGCATTTGAAACAGTGGATGTTGACAAATTAGAAGAAAAAATATTGAACGAATTAACACAGTGACTAAAACCAAAATAAATGAAATATATTTATATTACCTAATATACACTAATTGTTATTTTTTTCTTTACTTTAACTAAAAATACAGATGAATCGAAATATAATAAACAGTGACAAATAAAATCAATCTAGATGATTTAACCACCGAAACCATACAAGGTTCTACCTTGTCTCTTCAAAGCGTAAACAACATCCAAAGAAGTAACAGTCTTTCTCTTGGCGTGTTCAGTATAAGTAACAGCATCTCTGATGACGTTTTCCAAAAATTGTTTCAAGACAACTCTGACTTCTTCGTAAATCAAAGCAGAAATACGTTTAACACCACCTCTTCTAGCTAATCTTCTAATAGCTGGTTTAGTAATACCTTGAATGTTATCTCTCAAAATCTTTCTGTGACGTTTGGCACCACCTTTTCCTAAACCTTTACCACCTTTTCCTCTACCAGTTCCAGACATTTTTGTATATGATTATAATTTAAATTTGTTAAGTAATTAATTAAAATTAAAAAAAAAAAAAAAAATCAACTTAAAGAAAAAAAAAACTTAACTCAGGGAGTCTGTGGATTATTTATACTAGATATGAAGTGATGGGTTTGTAGTGTTATTTTTCTTTTTTTTTTGCAGAACGTGATCTTTGTGAGATTCATTTTTGGGGTCTTATTTGTTTTCTCTTTCTCTCTCTCTCTCTTTTGTCAGAAGCGCGACAATAATAATACAAAAAAATACGAGCAAGTGAGTGAGAGAGAATGAGAAAATTTGAGTCCTTCAAGCGAGAATAAGAAAGAAAAATAGCTTTCTTTTGTTTTGATTCACGCGTAAATCTGAGTCTGTACGTAACTAAAAAGGAATCTTTTCTTTGCAACAAAAGAATGCAAATACAAAAAATATCCTTTTATTTGGTGTCTTTTGTGAAAAACACGGCAACAGGAACAAGGTAAATTGGGTCTTAACCATCCTGAATAAACATTCAGTGAGTTCTATCAGATAGATTATTGAAGTTAACGTCAGTAGTAGAGAAATCCATCTTGCATTGGTAGAGTATGAACAAAAATTTCTCGTACTTAAAACTGAAGAACATAATCAAAGAGAATGAGAGTTCTTTTGTTGGCAGGAGAAGAATAACAAAATTCGCGCGAGAGTTCTTTTGTTTAGTACAAAAGACTCGAATTAAAATCTCTCTCTCTCTCCTTTCTCTCTCTTTCTCTCTCTTCTATATTTGTAATTCGCGTGAGGTTACACAATAGACTGCGAAAGAAAAATACACGCACGCATTAAGAATCCCCTAACAATAATACAAAACATAAACTTTCCTTGTTCTTCTCTCCACGAAATATTTCTAAAATATTTAAATACAAGATTATCACCCTTTTCAAATTTTTATAATTTTTATTCTTATTTTTTTTTTTTTTTATTAATACATTTTTATATCATAACACATTAACAATGGCTAGAACCAAACAAACAGCTAGAAAATCCACTGGTGGTAAAGCACCAAGAAAACAATTAGCTTCTAAAGCTGCTAGAAAATCCGCCCCATCTACCGGTGGTGTCAAGAAACCTCACAGATATAAGCCAGGTACCGTTGCCTTGAGAGAAATTAGAAGATTCCAAAAATCCACTGAATTGTTGATTAGAAAATTACCATTCCAAAGATTGGTTAGAGAAATTGCTCAAGATTTCAAAACTGATTTGAGATTCCAATCCTCTGCTATTGGTGCTTTACAAGAAGCTGTTGAAGCTTATTTGGTTGGTTTATTTGAAGATACTAACTTATGTGCTATCCACGCTAAGAGAGTTACCATCCAAAAGAAGGATATGCAACTAGCCAGAAGATTGAGAGGTGAAAGATCATAATCATGTCTATTCATGACTTTGCATATTTTTCTTCAAACAACATTCTATATTATTTTTTTCCTTGATGGAATCATTTGTATATTAATTTAACAGTGTATATTAGTTTTCGAAAATGCTTTAATATAAATTAAAAAAAAAGTATTCTGTATCATTAATGTCTAGCGGTTTAACTTTGTGTATTGATTTTATTTTTTTGTTGTTGTTGGTGGTCACATTTAGTAGTGTGTAGCCAATTTCACTTTGATTGCTACTGTATTGGAAACATTCTAGTTTTATTTTTTTTTTTTTTAGATAGAATTTCATCTGGAGAATCTAGAATACTAACCACCATTGAGATTCATAATGGCTTTACCAAGTAATTCAACTATTAATCTGGCCCTAGATCTGTTATCTATATCCCCAATTCCTGCTGCTTTATTAGGAGGATCACTTTTACTTAAAGGGGTATCAGGAAATCCAATTCCAGCAACTTCCCCAGTCCAAGGTTCTTCAGGATCTTTCTTGTTCCGTAATAAATTAGATGTTCTTAAGCCTACCCGTGCATCTTGTTTTACATTTGGCGGTGCCTCTCTTTTGGGAGCTTGGATGATGTTTGATGGCGATCCAATTAATGCTAGTGGGTTTAATTTCGCATGGCTGACTTTGTATATTATTGTCAATGGGAAAGCTTCCCTTCTAAGTGTATTGAGAGGTAAAATAGCTCCTCTTACAATCAGTAGTTTAGCATTGTTCAATGCTGGTATATATGGTAAAGAATTCTTCTGGAGCAAAAATAGTCCATTTAAAAGTTAAACAACAAGTGGAGCTATATAATAAAATACATAGTTTAAAATACAACTAAATTAAACTAAACTAAATAAAACCCAACTCATCTAAACTAAACTAATCAAAGAAACAAACGAGACAAAAACAAATATACATGTCAATCCCACTTCAATGGTAGTAGGCAATTCTCGTGACAATATTTCAAAATTTCTGTGTCATCATATAGCTCAATAAATTGTTGATCCATTGGACGTTCTTTTGGAGCAGCAAATTTCCTATACTCGTCACATATAAGAGTGAACGACCAATTCTGTAACCTTCTAATCACACCCACGAGACATCCTGTTCTATGTTTACCCCTATTGCAATGTATTAATATTGGTTGATTTTCGGGATTTAGTACAATCTTTACTGCTTCGGTGATTAAATCTGATGAGATCTTAACAAATGGTTCCTTATTCCCAGACATCCCCAATTGGAATAATTTAATATTTTCATTCTTGATGAATTCTTGTTGTAAATGTGGATAATCTTCTGGTATGAGACATAGTATTGATTTTAATTTAAGTTTCTTTAGAAAAGTAAAATTATTTGGTTGTGGGAATGATGATCTATAAATTTGATTAATAACAGGTGCAAAATTTTCAGGAGGAGTTAATGGTTGAATCTCTCTATCACTTGAATCATGTTCATATTCTTCTTGTAATTTTGCTTGTAATTTTAAATCTAATTTATCATCAATATCTTCATCATATTTTTCTCCTTCTTCTTCAGTGGTAGTGGTATTACCTCCAGTAATATTATTTTCTTCTAATTTTAGTTGGTCCAACTTGGATCGTATAACTTTGTTGTCATATTGAATATTCGGAGGGGTTGGGTATTGTGGAGTTATGTCGTCCAGCAATGATAATCCATCTGGAATTGGTAATGATAGTTCTAAAGACGGTATTCCATCTTTTTCCTGGGGCATTTCTTCATCCATTGGAAATGGATCCTCTATAAAATCTGACATTCTTGGATAAAGTGTATTTATGTGGGTTAATTAAATGATGGGTCTATAATATGATGATAATCAAAAAAAAAAAAAAAAAAAAAAAAAAATAAAATAAAAAAAAGTAGAACAGTGGATAACCTATTGTCGTAGATGAGGATTAAGTAGTTCTTGGAATAAAGATGAAGTAAAAAAAAAAAGAGTTCTAAATATTAATGGTAAGGTTTTAAAGTCTTGATATGTGATAATTCGTGTTGAAGATATATAAGATGGATGTGTTATATTCTTGTGTTCATGCTGTTAACTCTCTCAATTATTTCCAATCATAGTTGGTCGATTTCCATTTTCATGAAAAGAAATCAGTGGGAAAGTCGATTGAGTGAGAAAGGTCGTGTGCAGGTAGAGAAACCATCTCGAAATAATTTTTAAATTATTTTTTTTTTTTTTTTTTTTTTTTTTCAAGAATACATGTTTAGATGCAAAATAAGACTTCAGACAAATAAATACATCAATGGCTAAACAAGTAAAGAGAAAGTCAAGTGGATTCACGAAACCAGATGGGAATCGAAAACGTGGTAGATCTGAAATGAGAACAGTTACAAGAACTGCTGCCAGAAAACCAAAGGACATATCAGAAGAACATGATGATGATTTGAACAGTTCTGATTCCCTGGATGAACACAACGTTAACGATAATGATAATGACGACGAAGGAGAGGAAGAGGGAGACGAAGAAGAAGAAGATGATGATGAAAATTCAGGTATGGCATATTCTGCTCTTTTGACATTGTTAAAATCGGATCATAAGGAAAAGAAGGAAAAATCAGAATCATTTAATATTGAAGAACAACATCAACAATCAGAAGACGAAGATGAAGTTGCAGGTGTTGTTCTGGAAAACGAACAAGAAGAAGATGACCAAGAAATTTCAGACAATGAAGAAGACAACGAAGAGGATGAAGAAGAAGAAGTTAAAGGACTTGCCAAAGATCCATTTGAAGTCCATTTTAACTTACCATCGGATGATTATTTAAATAAGGAAGAAAAGCTTGTTGTAAAAGATAATGGAAAATGGCCAATTGTGGATAAACAAACATATTCTGATCTGTCACTTACATCAATGTTACAATTACCACCAGGAGAAGCAATTCAACCACCTTTATTGAAATCTACACATCTCAATGAGTATTCTATCAAAAAACGTGTTTTAGATTCATATGAGAAAGAATATGGATTAAACTTATCTGAAACTGAATCACTCCTTGTTAATCCAATACTTAATTATAGAGATGTCAATTATCAATACAAGACATTTACTAATAAAAATTATAGAAGAATTTATGTAATGCATGCATTAAATCATATTTTTAAAACCAGAGATAGAATAATTAAAAATACAGCTAAACTTCATGCACATAAAGAATCAAATAATGATGAAGAACCCGAATTCAGGGATCAAGGTTTTACTCGTCCAAAAGTTTTAATTTTATTACCTACTAGAAATTCATGTTTTGAAATAGTTGAACAATTAATTAAATTATCAGGTACTGATCAACAAGAAAATAAAAAAAAATTTAATGATCAATTTTATGCTAAACAAATGCCTCCAAATAATAAACCTGAAGATTTCAAAGATGCATTTAAGGGAAATAATAGTGATTTTTTCTGTATTGGATTGAAATTGACTCGTAAATCACTTAAATTATATTCATCATTTTATTCATCAGATATTATCTTGGCTTCACCTATTGGATTATCAATGATTTTAGAAAATCCTGATAAGAAAAAAAGACAATATGATTTCCTTTCATCTATTGAAGTTTTAATTGTTGATAAAAGTAATCAAATTGAAATGCAGAATTGGGATCATATAAATACAGTGATGAAATATATTAATAAAGTTCCAAAAGAATTTCATGATGCAGATTTTAGTCGTATTAGAATGTGGTCAATTAATGATCAAGCAAGATTATTACGTCAAACTTTAGTATTTTGTGAATATTTAACTCCAAGTATAAATAATTTAGTATCAAGTAAATCATTCAATTTATCAGGTAAAGTTAAATTTAAACCAATTATAAATTCAGAAATGAGTATGATGAATTCAATTGGACTTAAAATTAAACAAATTTTCCAAAGATTTGAAAGTATTTCTCCTTTACAAGATCCTGATGCAAGATTTAAATTTTTTATTAATTCTATCTTACCATCATTATTAAAAACTTCTTCATATGAAAATGGGATTATGATTTTTATTCCATCATATTTCGATTATTTACGAGTTAAAAATTATTTGAAAACATCAACAAAATTTGATTTTGGATCAATTGATGAATATAGTTCTCAAGCAAAATTAACTAGAACAAGACAAGGTTTTGCTAGTGGTAAAATCAAATTAATTTTATATACTGAAAGATTACATTATTTTAGAAGATATGAAATTAGTGGAGTTAAAACATTAATCATGTATGGATTACCTTCAAATCCTTTGTTTTATAAAGAATTAATTAGATTTATTGGTAAATCTGTATTTAAAGAAGAATGTGAATTAGATTTAGCATTGATTAAAATATTATTCTCCAAATGGGATGCTGTTAATCTTGAGAAAATAGTTGGTAATGAAAGAGCACCTATTTTATGTAATTCCATGAATGAATTATATGAATTTAGATAAAATATTACAATATAGAAATAATATATGTATTTTTTTCTTCTTCTAAAGAACACATAATTAATAATCCCCCTGTTTATGAATTAAAACCATAAAAAATCTCTTCATATCTGTTGAACTAAGAACTAAGAACTTAAAGTATTAAATGCCATAATAAAACAACCAATGGCAACATATGGACTCAATCTTTCTCCTATTCTAGCAAATTTCCAAAATACACTTAATACTCCTGATTTTCGATTATCTAAAACTGCTGGGATTGTGGAATGAATATAGGTACATGTACAAATTAATAAAAGTATCACCTGTAGTAAAGATTGGAAATTAAATAAAGCAGACTAAAAGAACAAGTTAGTAACAATACGTAATCAACGCTGAAAGTTATATATATATGTAGTTAAGACATACCATTATAGTTATTCTTGTTTGATAGATTGGCGATGAATGTTGTGTTAAATTGTTCCTGATTATGTTTTTTATTTTTTTTTTTTTTTTTGGTTGTTGTTTGCTTTAAAGTTGATCCAGATGTTTGAGACTACAGTATGTATTTTTTTTTTTTTTTTAGTTGATTATACACGAATTAATTTTTAATTTTTTATATATATATATATAAATTTTTTTTGGGTTATTGTTATTATTATACACTATTCTATTTACAATTAAACAATTTAGTTTAATCTTTATTTCTTGCACATCATGTTATCAACTCTTTGAGGAACATCAAACTTACCAGCAATTAATTCATAAAATTGTAATTTATTAGAATTTGGTTTTGGTTTATTATTAAAAAAAGATTCAAATTCATCAGTATTTTTTAAAATCCAAGAATCATACATTTCACCTTTAATTCCACCAAATACACTCAACAAATCAGCCCATTTCCATTTTCCATTAATATCATTATATGATCTGGTTGGACCTCTAATTTTACGTTCAATTGAATAACCATCATTATTAACTAAAAAAATTTGTGGCATATTAGGTAAAATATCTTTATATCTTACATAACTTGATAATTCTTGTGCAGTCATTTGAGCTGCTCCATCTCCTTGAACAACAATTATTCTTCTTGTTGATCCTAAATCATTAACTGCAACAGTAGCACCAAATGCTGCTGGAACAGCATAACCAATTGATCCATAAAATGGAGATGTGAGTAATTGAATATTTGGTGGGAATTTTAAATCAGGAAGAGCAAATACAAATGACATTGTTTCTAAAATAACCAAATCATTTGGTTGAATTGTTTTATTGAAATAATCAATAAGTTTACCTTGAGGAATATAATTTGAAGGCAATTCCTGCATGTTACATTGTGATTGTGATTGTGGTTCATATTGATAAATTATACTTGATAATGCTGATATTTTTTTAGGATTTAATCTAAGTGTTAAAGATTCAAGTAATTCACCTAAAGTAAATAATCTTTCTCCATCATTTTGTTTAATATGATAAATTTGATGATCAACTTTAATATAATCTGGATGAATAATAACTGAAGATTTTGCATTTTTGAAATTAGTAGTTTGACCTCCACTATTCATTTCATTATCAAATAATCCCAAGACTAAAATAAAATCTGAAGATTCAAATTCTTCCTTGACTTTAAAATCAGATGATCCTCTACCATTATAAACCCCCACATAATTGCATTGAGTTTCATCTAAATTTCTAGCAAGATTAGATGAAAATAATCGAACAGTTTTAGGAACTTTATTAATAAATTTATCAAGTTGATTTTGATAACCAAATCTTGAAGTTAAACAATCAGAAAGAATAGATGGTTTTTCAGCTTGATAAAACTTGTATAAAATATGATCAGTTACATCTTCTAAAACTTCAATTGCCATACCCAGTTTAGTATATTTTGTATCAGCAATAAATGGATTAATAAATAATTTATTAGTTTCAACTTCAAAATCAGGGATATCACATGGAATAAATAAATAACCTGGTCGAGATTCTTGAATAATTTTCTTTAAAACCTTGTCAATTTTTTTCAAATTTTCATCAACATTATAATCTAATGATTCTTGAATGACGGAAACATTTTCAACCATTGATTTATAAACATCATGATTAGGTGATTTTAATGGATCAATATTAGGAACCAAATGATGAATATTATAAACACCAGTCTCAGCCTTCAATCTATCTTTGATAGAAGTAGTACCAACAATATGTAATACTGGAGAATATTCAGCAAATGCACCAGCAATACCATTAATAGCAGATAATTCACCAACACCAAAAGTTGAAATAAAAACACTCAATCCACCAATAGCTCTTGAATAACCATCAGCAGCATAAGCACCATTTAATTCATTACAAGGATTTATTAATTTAATTTGTTTATTAGTTATAATTGAAGAATAAACATGTTCTAACAAATCAACATTAAAATCACCAGGAATACCAAATATTGTTTTAAGTTTTGGATTAGCTTGAGAAATTCTATAGAAAAGATATTCTCCAAGTGCTATATTATTTGGTAATTCAATTGGAGAGACATTTGTAGGAGAAAAAGATTGTTGTATTGGAGCCATTTTATTTTTGATTTTGATTTTAATTTTAATTTAATTGAGAATTATTTTAAAATTGATAAAAAAATTTTTTGAATATAAAGGAATTCTCTTGGTTAATTTATATCCCTTTTTTTTTTGGAAGTCAATTCAGGAGGAGAAAATAATCTTAAATATTTAGTGGTGATCTTTTATTTTAATTTTTATTTTGCAGCACTTTGTTTTGATTTTGATTGTTTTTCTCGGTAATTGAAGGCAAAGGAAAACCAGAAAATTATAAAGAGAAATATACCGAGAGTGTGTATGATACAATATGATCATTTGTTTTTTTTTTCTTAATATTTACATACAGAATCATCAAATGCCTTATGTGGCATTTTAAAAATAAATATATATAGAAAATAGGGGGGAAGCGAAGGGAAGGGAAAGAAGAATAATAATAATAATGAGTAAATTACAGTGCTGTGGCAGTGGCAGTGGCAGAGGCATTAACTGATCATTATATATGCATGTTTATAAATTGAATATTTTGGTGTACGGTAAATAATTGATGCCATACAAGTTTAAGGTTACATAATCTCTATAATTTCCCTACTAATTCCGAATTTTCTTCTTTTTCATTTAATCAAATTATATAATCGGTAAAGTAGGGATGGGATAAAATAAAATAAAAAATTTGTGAATTTTTGGGGAAAGTTCAATAAAATTTTATCATTAGTGTCATTAACTAGTTAATTATGAGTGATATCATTCACACCTTATCAGGAATGATAAGAAAAAGAAAAAGAAAAGTCCAATTCGGAAACCCACTTCCTTTAACTTGCTTTTGGAGGTTTATCAATCAATGATATCTTCTTATGTAGTCATCCATTCATCCATCTGGATATACATGTACATACTGAGTCTAGATAACTGGTAGGGTAGATTATAGTATAACCGTTGTCTGTCATCCTCTAGCCACAATCTGTCATAACTCTTAATTTTTTTATCTCGTTTATCTCTTACAAATTAAATTACAAAATAATAGAAACAAAAAAAAAAAAAAAACTAAGCAAATACAATAATAAACTATGAAAGAAAAATGGAGACGTTATGTAAATATCTATTTCTTCTATGTATAAAATTCAATTTTTATTCTTTTTTCTTTTTCTTTTTTATTTATTTTAGTTTATTTTATTTTTTGATGATTATTTTTAAGCCCAACCAAGTAATTTTTCATAAAAATCAATTCTATTTTCATATTTACCAATTGAATTAACCACTTCAGCTCTAATATCATCAACCATAGCTGGATGACCACAAGTAACAAATGCAATTGAACCAGGAGCTTCTTCAATTTCATCATTAATGATTTCTTTAATATTTGGTCGACCTCCAATAATTGTAATTGGTACAAGTTCATGATCAATAGCTGATTTTAATTCATCCATTCCCCATTTCAGTTCGAAATTTTTTGAATCATCTGATCCTACTGTTTTAGAATCTCCTTCAATAATTGAACAATTACTTTTTTGATCAGATTTAGATAATGCTGATGCTGATGATGAGGATGATGATGATGAAACTCGAGATATTAATTCTTTAATAGCTGTTGAATTATTTGGTTGAGTAATAAAGATTTTTGTTTCAATATTTGTATGTTTAAGTTGTTTTAATTCAGTGAAAAACCAATTTAATGAACGATATTCTCTAATTATCCAATATAATTTTAATTTCTTGATTGATTTGGTTGATGTATATCTTTGAGCTAAATTTGTTACTTCAGAATACATTCCTGGAATACCATTACCACCAGCAATATAAACAACAGTATCTGATGTTCTTGCATCAGTAGTTTCACCATATGGACCATCAACAGCAACTTTTAAAGTCATTGTTCTATTAGGAATATCAGCAAGTTTCTTGTATAATGTTTTGGTAATACCATTTTTAACTTTACAATAAAGAATAATTTTTTTATCTTGATCTAAACCAATTGTAAATGGATGACTTTGCCAAAAACTAGTAGGAATTAAGAAATGAATAAATACATGACATCCAGGAGTTGGTTTCCAATCATCTGGTCTTGGGATACTTATTTTTAATGTTTCATCTGATAATAAAGTAATTGTTGCTTTTGGGAAACCAAAATGGAATAAACGAATAATACTAATTAATCTATCTAATCCCCAAATAGCAACAGCAGCATAAACATACCACATATAACCAAAATCAACCACATGTTTCCAAGTTCCAACCATATAAATGATTGCCATAACAATATGACTCCAAAAGAAAACTTCATAAAAACGTCTTCTAATATACAACATTCCAAGGAATAACATAATTCCAGCAAGAACAGTTACTGCAGTACCCCAAATCATAAATGGTTTTTGCATAACTGGAACATAAAGAGGACCTAAAGCAATAGTAAAACAAACAGCATGAATAACAATAAAGGCAAACATCATACGACCAACATAACGATGAAAAGTCATAAATACAGAAAAATTCCATCTTGTTAAAAATTGAAGAATATTATTTTTACCAGAAAATAAAATAACCAATGGTAATAACATTGTTGAACAAGTACCAGTTCTATTAGCAACATATCTTAATCTTGCAAAATAATTTGAAAATATAACTTCATCACCTTGAGCAAAATAAGTATTTATAGATAAAGTAATAACACAAATAGCAGTAAATCCAATTAAAATAAATGTTTCAAATCTTGATGGCATATAAAATTCAATAATTTTAAAAAATTTATAATTTTGACATTTTTTACGACCAATTGTAGCTGGTAATAATATATGTTTTCTAAACCAATTAGATATAGGACCATTTAAATCAGTCATTAATCCTGGAAGTAAATAACGACTCCAATTTGAAATAGCACCAATAATTAATACTAATGCCCAATAACCTAAAATACCAGCACCATAATAAAATGTATTATCCCAATTAACTAAAAATTGATCAATTGAAGATTCTAATGATAATGCAAATTTTACTGGATCAACTTTATCAAATTTATTAATAATTTTTGAATTATTTGAATTAGTTGAATTTAAACCAGTTATATTATAAGAACCAAAATTGGTATAATTATTATAAGCTTCATAAACATCATCCATATTAACAGTAGTATTACCATATTCATTACAAAAATCAACAAAAAATTCAATTGCTTCAGTAGAATTTTCTTGAGAATAAGCAAAACAACCAACAAATGAAGCAACTGCATCTTTATTTGAACAAATACAACCATAATCATCTGAAGTATCAGCTCTACAATATCCCACATCTTCATGAACATTTAATTTACATGCAAATATAGCTTTTGCTAATGGAATACTATTTTTGGGTAAAACTTTTGGTTTACCAGATACTGACACTAGTAGTAAGAAAAATGAACATAAAATAGTAAAAGTATTCATCATCATCATCATGATAATAAATATAAATATATATATAATAATAAGGGTATCAATGCTAATGGAAATAAAGCAATTTAATTTATAACATTAGATCTATTAAAAAAAACAAGAATAAGAAGAAGAAAAGGAAATAGGGATTATATTTATAATATCAAAAAATTCCTTAAAATAAGGGTTAGATTAAAAGAAGAGAAGGGGAGAGGGGGGGGGAGATGAAATAAAGGAAGAGAATTGAGAGGCGTGTGTAAATGGGATCAGTATATCACATCATGCTATGTGTGTAATTTCATCTAATCTTTTAAATATTTGAATGAATTTAGGTGTCATTATGATATTTATTTTTTTTCTTTCTTTTCTCTTTATACTGAACATTTGCAACTAAATAACACAAACATAAATAATAACACAAACACAATGATAAAACACACAAAACCAAAAAAACGAAAAACGAAAAAAAAAAAAAAAATAAGAAGTGGTATTTTTGAGGTGAGACAAAACATTAAAATAGTAAAAGTAATGTTACTTGGTCTATAATTTAACGAATTATTATTTATATCAATTAAGAATGTGATGATGTAAGTAAGAATTAAATATTACATATCAAATGTTTCTAATAATAAATAAATAAAAAAAAAAATAAGGTAAATAAAATAAGGTAAATTTATTATTATACATTAAAACAATAAAATTGCAAAATTTATTGTGAGAAAAAAAAAAAAAAAAAAGCAACAAGGAAAATTTAATTTAATCGTAAGTTAAGTTAAGTTAAATAAAAGAAAAGAAAATACATAGAATACACAGTATTCTGGAGTTTATTATATTGGAACATTATTAAGTTAAAGGTGTTAAAATGATTGATTGATTTTATTTATTATTAACTACCCCACCATCATGTTTTTCATTAGTCGTAATTTTAATTGATTAGGTTATATTTAGAATATATATAGTATCAATTGTAACCCCTAAACAATCTTGCTTTCGTCTAATAATATATTTTCAATGAGTGAAAGATTAATGGAGTATACATGTCTTGATTATGATGATGAGTTTCATTTGACTATTTCTAAAAGACAAGGGCAAATAAAAAAAAAATATGTTTAGTGATTACTATAAGAAAAAAAAAAAAGATTATGCATAAAATAAATTTGCCTCGACATTGAAAGAAAATGTAGGGTAAATTACAGTAAATTCCGATCATTCTATTATTAATAATGATGTTTTATTGAAGGGTATAAATTGACTCTTCTATTTTAAACATGTTTCAATAAGGAATTATATACTTGTTTAATATATTTTATTTTTTTTTTTTAGGGCTTCTTTTCAGACTTTTGAAATTATGAAATTGAAATTTAGTTAATTGAAATCTTAAGAATGAAATAATTTAGTTCAACTTATACAAAAAACCAAATGGGTAGTAATATATAAGATAATATGTGTATTAATGATGATCTGAAATGTCATAATGATGAGAAGGACAAGAAAAAAAAAAATTAAACGAAACCAAAACTGAATGGTGTAATTTATAATTTGGTAGCTCTAATATAGTAAAAAAAAAAAAAAATAAACAGTCAAAGACATTTTGATATAAAACGTGTCACAAAGAAAAAAAATAATAATAATAATATTTCTAGATGTGCATTAAAACCCGCGCGCGTCATTTCGGGTTACGTCCAAGACCCTGTTAATATTTAAACATTACATCAAGTACTAAAAACTAAAAACTAAGAAAAAAAAATTATGTATTCATAATTAACAAATAACATTTCATGTATTTAAATTAGAAATTTGAAATTTTCTAATTATAGTAAACATTCTCCTAAATTAGTACATTTTAAGTCCTAATTCAGGTGTGGATACAATGAATTTTATCATTGCTTTAGATACATTCTCATCATAAAGATACTTTTTTTTCAATTGGGAATGAAATAAAACAAAACAAAACAAAACAAAACATATCTTTACAATCAAACTAGTTAAAATAAATAATCAAAAAAAAATCGTACCATGATGATCTAGTTGAAGGAGAAATATGGAAAATATATATTTAGAGAAATATATAAAAATAAATGGGCAGATGATTATCCATTAAATGAGACATATAATTGCGAGATTTTGGAGAACTAAATATACAAGATTATCTAGTAAATCAGTATATATTTTCATATTATCATTGTAGTTGATTTACAATGATAGTTACAGTAAAAAAGGAACATACTTTATGTAAATAATTATCAAATATTTGATCCGTTATTTTTTTAAAAATTAAATTCAACTTATTTTCGATTCATGTATGAAAAAATTTAAGATTAAGAATTTTATGGAATGAACACTGTTTCAACACAATAGAAGGAAAACTTAAAACAATTATATATTACAATATACAAGTATTATCGTCAAAGAATAGTAATTAAAATAAATAATTAAAACAGATACACAAGTAGACATGTTACTTGATGTTAGGATGAAATAGGAAATAAAAAAAAAATGTTTTTTTTTGAAATATACTGTACATTCATATATTGAATTCTTAATTAAAACTTGATTTAATTTAATCAAAAAAAAAAAAAAAAAAATGTTGCCTGATGGGAAAATTCTTTGAAGAAACACGGCTTTAGGAGGCTTTATGCTATGATGGCATGGTAGCGATATTTAGTTTGCAATATGTGGCATCTTAATTTAACGTTACAGTAGTTTAGTAAAAAAATCTATTACAAACAAACCGATGAATAATAACCGACAAAAAATTTTACACAACACATCATCTAAGAATCCATTGAAATATATGTAATACTGTTAATGGGTGACTATTATCCCTTGTCGTGACCTTCATTTCTTCCTCTGAATTTATTTCAATAATCACCCAATAATTAAACCTGAGAATTTTACATTTCATCTTGTTTTGAATGAATAAAACGCATTTCAAAATTAGTTTTCCATTTTTTTTTTTTTGAAATAATTTTATTGTTATTGTAGTTGGGAATGGTAATCATTCCAATTTGATCTTCTTGTCATCTAATTATAATTATCACTGACATGTAATTAATCAAAAATTTGATTCACGGGTTTGAACCTTTCTTTTGACTTCGGTATATCCGGCGAAAATCACCTATCCTATCCAAAAATAATCATCTGCTAAATTTGACTCAATATCAACCGTTTTACTAGTTTAAACAACCATGATACCTAGTACTGGTTATCTGAATTAATTGAATTATTGGTTTGTTTGTTTGTTTTTCTTTTCCCATTGTTTTATCTCAAAAGAAAGAGATCTTTCATTTATGAAACTATCTAAGTTGATCTTAGATTCAACTATTAGAACATATTCAAATCAAGCCCAAAAATTATTCTTGTCAGTTTCCCTTCCTTGAGATAATAATAATCTCTTGTAGTTTTTTTTTTCAATAGTTTGATTTATTCCCGGGATTTCTAATAATATAATGCACAAACATTGAATCATTTAATGATTTTCTAAATATGTGTTGTGTCTGAATCAGATTGAAAACGTACATTACATACATATTAGATCTACATTTACTTTATACTATCTACTTGTATGTACGTACGTAGGGATCACGCCTTGAATATTTAAAGAAAAGCAAAAAAAAAAAATATATATATAATAATATACAAATATGCTTTTTGATAATTTTCCCCAAATATGATTTTCAAAATTTTAAGATATAATGAGAGATACAGTAATGATATTAATTGATAAATATTATTCATTTTAACAAATTTTTACAAAAGAAATAATTCAATTTATAAAATATTTAAAGATAAACTTCTAGAAAATTGTTTAAAAAAAAAAAAAAAACATTCCAACTCATTTATTCCAGAATTATAAACTCGTAGCCCATTTGTCAAAAATTTGCTTTTCAAAATATTCATCATTCTCCTTATTTTATTAGTTTAATAGTACAAAAATTATTGTTCCTTTTTTTTCTTTCAATAAAACAAAAAAGGGGCTACTTCATGATCATGATCATCATGATCATCATCACCTATATGCAGTCTAACAAAAGAATCCCCATTTGATTCGATTGCATGAGTTTGTATCAGGGGTATGGGGGAAGTCTCAATAAGGAACTTAGATCGTTTAAGAAAATTTGGACTTAATAATGTGTCGTATTTATTTATTTATTTATTTCATAGATTGTACGATGTGTAATGGTAAATACAAAACAGTGAAAATACGTTATCTTTAAATTAAATACTATTAAAAAAAATTTATAAATAACCATAACCGTAACCATAACCATAACAGATTACGTAACCCTAATCTATTATTATCATAGACAAATAATATACTATAACCTAAATCAAGGAAATAGAACACTGGTCTAGACTTGAGTAATTTTCTTATTTTTTTTTTGATACAATAATATTTTCATTAAAAAGTTTTTTTTTTAGAAAAAGAAACCAATGTAGAGATCACACATTTTATTTTGTGTTTGTAAAATATGATGATAATATTTTTTTTCTTCTTCTTCTTCTTCTTCTTCTTATTGTCTTGTGTGTTATTTGTTGTTAAAAATATGATTTGTCATCGGAATCATATATCGTAAAAAAGTTGCAAATTGGTCAAACGGACACACTTACACATTATACAGTACACAAGATCCGGAATTTATGGGAAAACCTAAATTCTATTTTTTTCTTTATGAACACTGTTCTTATACTCCACCATTTAAAAAATACTTGCTTTAAAAGACAAAAAAAAAAAACAATAAAGACTTTAGACTTGGTTCAAATTATAATCCTAACTAGGAAAGAAAAGAATATGACCAATCAAGATAATGAGAGATTAAATGATGCTTCAAGAATAACAAGCCCATCAAGTATGTGTGGTCGCATGACGGCAATCAATATTGTTCATCGGATATAAAAAAAAACAATTTTGCAATACGGGTAGAGGAACGAATTTTTTGTTTAGTTTTTTTTATTTTTGAATTTTTACTCAGCCTTTGGGCTTAAGTTGTGTTTTTTTTAGACTCTATTATCCGATACGATATTTTGGTTAATTCAATTACATAATAGTTAAACAATTAAAATTAAATACCTCATTAATGTATTACGTGTACGTGAGTGAGTGTGTGTGTGTGTGTGTTTAGTTTATTTGTAACCTTGAAATGTTATAAGTAGTAGTGAATCTCTTGACTCATGTCTTTTTTACTTTTCTTCCTTTTTTTCCTTTTCCTTTTCCTTTTCCTTTTCCTGTTTCTATCTATTCTTTTTTTTTATATATATATAATTTATTTTATTTAATCAAGACCATTTACCCTTTTTAAATCTTTTTTTTTCTTGTACTATTAATCATCAAAGTGTCATTTTATTTTTTATTTTATTTTATTTTTTTTTTTTTCAAAACAGTTGTGAAACTATCCTGAAATTGTCCAATATATATATAAGAGACCAAATAGTTCAGGTAAAACTACTATAATCAAATAATAATTACACTCCTTCAACCCATCCCCATCCCCATCCCATTCTAGATAAATAAATAATATTAGATGGAATTCCCATATATTTCACCACTAATAATAATTATCACCAAATGAAAATATTTTCACACATTAGAATATCATTACCAAAACATAAACATCCTTTATATGATCCTAAAGATCCTCATACACCATCAACATCATCAAATAGTTCTTCATCTGGTTGTATATCAATAATATTTCCTGATGGGGTATCTTCAGAAGAATATGGATTACCACCAATTAATAAACTTGAAGATGTTGATTCTTTACAAAGATTTGAAGTTATTAGATATTTGAATGGATATGGTATAGAATATGATTCAAATATATCTGAAGAAGAATTAAGAAAACTTTTGAAAGATACAATAGCATTAGACAAACAATTTAGTTTAAAGTGCATATAAATCCAAAAAAAAATAAAAAGCTCCCCTTCCCCCCTCCTTCATTCTTATCCATGACTGATATACAGTACATATCATCATCATTATCATCACAAATGACAATCACCTCCATTCCTTGGTTCAACCTCCCTTCCCTTCCCTTGAATTTCATACACCTATTTAATTTATTTAATGAATGCATATTTATAATGACAAAAATCTAAAATCTAAAATCATATAAAATAAAAACCCTGGTAGTTTGTTAATTAACACAAAATGGGGCATTTATATAGTTGAAAATTGTGATTCATATCATCATTCTCATTCTCATCTTATTCTTATTCTTATATTAATGGATTTCATGTCTGTCTTTTGTACATACAAGTAAGTAAGATGAAAGTAATGAAATTCTCTAATTTTAATTTTTGTCTCTCGTACAGTTACTACTAAGGGCTTTTTTTTAATTTTTATTATTATTAGTGTATTTGTTGTAAAAAGAAAAAATTTTATCTCTCTTGAGTAACAATTTCAATTTACTGTACAACTGAGACAACACTCACCACACACACATCATAATAGACAACAAGACAACAGACAACAGAAGAAGAAAAAAAAAAATTTTTTTTTGAGAAAGGAACACACACACACTCGTCTAGTTTTATATAGTAGAAATTTATCACAGAATTTTTTTTATTTTTTTCTTTGGACCTTTTTATTTTATTTTATTTTTTTATTTTTTTTTTTTTAAGCTTTAACTTACAATTAATCAATCTTTTGTAAATATATTAACAAAAAGACAAAAAAAACCACCCTCCAATTTTTGTTTTCTTAATTGAAGATTCATCATTTTCAAATATTGATTATTTATCATCAAACATAATTATTAAATTTGATTCAATCTTAAATATTAGATTTCCCTTGTGTGGCTTTCAAATTAATTAATTAATTAATTTTCTTTGGTTTGTTTTCCTTCCCTTGTTGATTCAATATCATCATCATCTACATCATCAACCACATCATTATTTATCAATCATCTACATTGTCATCTCAGATTATTGTTGATCAAGTTCATGTTTCAGAATTAAAATGTCCCTATTTAAAACAATATCACGATCAATTAGAGGTATATTTTCTACAGTTTATCTAGGTTTAATTATTTTAACCATACCACTTGCATTTGATGTAGGAGGAATTTATTGTGGATTAGCATTTTCATTAACAACATTGGTGATATATTTTATCCTTACAACAATTAGAATAGCCGTTAGAAGAACACGTTATTTTCGATGGATTTCAATTATTTATTATTGTCAACATTTTTTTATACCTAGTTTATTGACATATTTTTTAAGTTATTTTAGTAATGGAGTAACTCCAAATGAATCAAATTTTAATCCAATAAATATTTGGAAAATAATTTTAATAAATTCTACTCCTGTATTTACTATTTTAGAAGGATTTTGTTCATTATTATTGATTCAAGCTGTTGGTCAAACTGTTAATTGGTTAACACTTTATAAATCAGATTCATGGTTAATTTTATCCCTTATTGGAAGTGGATCAGTAATAACCGCATCATTTTATTTTTTATATCGTATTTATGTTTTACCATTCACAATTGATATGTTTAGTGCATCATTATTAGGATCATTATTGACAACAACTTTGGGTTTAGGATTATTTGGTATTGTTAGTGGTAAAGGTTCAATGATTGAATCATCATTATTATTTGCCTATATTGTTAAATGTATTTATGAAACTTTCCCAATATTATCTGAAGGTGCTTCTCAAGCATTAGCCAATTTATTTAATTTAACAACCCAAAATTTAAGAAAAGAAATTCCCAAAATCCCACCATCTATTCTTAATCCAATATCAGAAGTTGTACCATTTTTGGCATCTACATTACCAAGTTCATTCAAAGGTGTTTGGAAATTTTTAATTATAGCAATTCAAACTTTAACTTTACCTTTATTATTAAATTTAGCTTATAGAATTGGAGTTTTTTATGCTGCTACAAAAATCATTCCAAGTTTATATCAATCAATTTCATATCCATCAATAACTCCACCAAAAACTCCACAATCATCATCACGTCAACCTTCAAGTGTTTCATTATCTCATTTAACTGATCCAAAATCTCCTATATCATCATCTTCTTCTTCTTCTTCAATTAAACCAAATTTAAAAGCTAAAAAATCATTTCGTCTTAAACCACCACATCATCAACCTCCTTCAGTAATAATACGACTTATATATGCTTATGCTCCAATTTTAATAATAGCAGTTTACACTCATTTAATGTTATCATATAATGGTGAATTAGGAACAGAATTACAACTTTGGCCAATTTGGAATAATAGTAATAATAATACTCAAAATAATACATTTCAAATAATTGTACATCCATGGCAATTTTGGAATTGGATAAATATGGGTACAACTTTAATTTTATATGCTGCTGAATTACTGAGTAATGATAATTCTTCAAATGGTGGTAATAGTTTAACTAGTCATTGGAAAGTAGAGTAGATTAGATTATAATAAAATAAAATAAAATAAACAAAGTAGCTATAAATAAATAATTTAATTAATTAATTTAATCTAAATAAGTATTTAATTGATAATTTTCATTTCTATATAATTCCATTTATAGTTAATTTTTGATAAAGATTCAAATAAAGATTAGAAAATAAATAATAATAATAATAAATAATCAGAAAATAATTGCAATTCTCTTCAGCTTCAATAAACCTGTCATCTTTCCAGACAGTGAATATCAAAGAGATTCAGAGCTTGACTCTATGTTGCTTGGATGTTTCATCATTTATATATATATATATAAATATCATTTATATCTAATCAATTCAAATCATTTGAAAATAAAGAATCTCATCAAAAATAAATTAAAACCATAAATAAAACAAGAAAAATGAAATAATTGTGAAAAAAAAAAAAAAAACCTGGCATATTTGACTATGCAATAATAAAAATTTATTCCTTTGAATAAACAGGTTTGGTTAAAAAAAGGTGACGTCCATAAGATCAAGAATAAGCTCCATTGAGTTAATCATAAATTAATATGATCATTTGTTATATCTTTCATTTAGGACACATAATTGCCCCCATTGTCGAAATTAATAAATCACATAAAATGTAATTCATAACAAAATCTAAACAGGAATTAAAAAAACCAAATTTAGGATTGAAAGACAAAAAGAAAAAATTTAAAAAGAATAAAATTATTTTTTCCAATCACCATCTCCTTCCAAAAAAAAACAACAACCAAATGATACAAAAATTTCTCCCTCCTTAATTAAATACAAGAAATATAATTTCCTTCAACTCAAGAAAAGGGCGGTAATGTGATATCAAGAATAGCCTAGCAAACAAGTTCATTTTCTTCTTTACAGACAGTGTACGATTTGTAAGGTCAAGAAACTGTCGTTATTAATTTCCAATAAGACACTTCAAACAACTAACACATCATAGAAAGAAAAAAAAGATTAATTGTGCATGATTGGCGATAAACTTTTTATCATGTCAAAACCCCTTTACCAAAATGATATGTTTTAAAAAAAAATGTACCCTTGTTGTGTTCCAAGGAAATTTGTTTGCAAACATTGTATTTTTTTTTACCATTGAATTTGAAATTTTCTTGCCCCCGACGGACGGGTGAAAGCAAAAAAAAAAAAATTCATTCGAAAAAAAAACACTCATCTTACTCCCTTTTGGAAGGTTGACTTATATTTCTTTAAAAATAAAAAAGGAATAAAATGGGAAAAATAAAAGTAATCAATTGGTATAAATGTTTTCTTCCTTCATGAAATGGCATAAAGATTGAAAAAAATAAATTGACATATTCTTTTTCTTTTCTTTCAAGATGGGGTTTTAATCCATCGCGTTTCCGCTATTGTGACAGGAGACTTTCCCCAAAGCATTTATAATTGACATACAAAGATATCATTTTGTAAGCTTTGATAACAAATCTTTGATCATGGACGTGAAGAAAAAAAGAAAGAAAGAAGAAGAAGAAGAAGAAGAAGAATTAGAAAGAAAGAAAAAAAAATTTTTTTTCTTCTTCTCTTTTTATATGACAACTGTTGAGATGAGAAAAACAAATGGATTGAAGAAATATTTGTCTGTGTGAGTGCGTGTGCCAGTGGCAAAAACTATGTAAGTCGTGTAGCATTAACAAACGTCACGTGCATTTATACAGAAAGAAAAAACAAAAAAGAAAAAAAAATTTCTTTAATTTTAAAAACCCTATTTTAATAACCATTGAACCCAAGATTCTGGAAGTAATTTAGATATCCAATCATAAAGTCTTGCACCAGTACCACAATAAACAACAGCAGGATTAGATTGTTTATTATAAATCAAATCAAATAATAAATGATACAATATAACCAAATTAGTACCTTTTCCACCACTTGATTTTAATGGATTTGCTTTAAATTGAACATTACTAAAATTATTCCCATATAAATCTTTCATCTCAGAAGTCCAAGCTCTAACTTCAGAATTAACTAAACTTTCAATTCTTGTAGTTGAACTTAATCTTTGATTCAGTAAATGTAAATTACCTAATCTAACTTGAGTTACAGAAATATCTTGACTTGATAATTCTCTAGTTAAAACAGTAAATAAAGATTTTAAATTTGTTTGAAATACAGTTTCTGGACCATAATATGGCATTGATAATCCACTAACTATATTTGGACTTAATAAAATTATTTTTGAATCTTGAGATCTAACAGTTTGAATTAAACCTGAAGAAATTAATTTAAGATAAGTTAATAATCTTTCATTTAATTTTATCCATGATGAAATAGCAATATTTTCAATTGGACCAATTGGGAAATGTAAACTAGGAGTAAAAATAACTGCTTTTAATTGTAAATAATGAGGATTAGCATTTGGAAATGGAATAATTGGTTTTTTCAAAATTTGATTAAATTCAAATATATGATCATCCATATTTTTAGATTCATTAATATTTATAAAATTTAAATCATTACTAATTTTATTTGATTCAATATATTTAACATCATTTAAATCTAATAATGTTAAATAAACAACAAATCCTCTTTTTTCAAAATCAACAACAATTGATCTAGTTAATGGATCAGTTGGTGAACCAATTATTAAAACAACATCACGACGGGCACCATTAGCAAGTTTAGGTACTCTTCTTTTAGTTATTTTATTTGATCTTAAAAAATAATAATAGTATCCAGTTACTCCTAAACCAACAGTTAAAATAGATGCATATTTTAGTTTATTATGAGATATACTATGAATTAAATTATTCCAAATATGTGAAGAATGATAATTAAAACGTTTAGGTGGTGGTCTTAATGATGGTGGCGTTGAAATTGAACCAGGTACTTCAATATTTTTAGTAAGGTTAACTACTTTATCATAATAAGACGATTTTGTTATTTTATCTTGTTGATCTTCAATGAAATTATTAGCCAGACGATAAAATTCTTTTAATGTTTGAACTGTTGCTTGTACAGGATCGGCAACCATCGTGAAAATATTGTCAAGTAATATTTACCAGGAACGGGGGGGAATGAGAAAGAAAGAAAGAAATAGATCATTATATTTTTTTTTTTTTTTTTTCGATTGCGGGTTTTATGTCAGATATCTTTATTCCCCCCTTACTTTATGTAACATCATAGCAAATATAAAAAATTAATCAATTTAAAGTATATATAAAACACACACACACACATACACAGATATATTAACATATACGATACGAATTATAAAGAATCTAAAAGCAAGTTAAACCTTTCTATAGGTTACTTCAGTGGAGATAAAATCTTGTTCAACATTTGATTTATTATTATTATTATTATTATTGTTATTATTAGCATCAATATTACCATCTTCATTTAAAATTCTTTGAATATCAGGAGGTAAATTACCACTAAATCCATAAATTGGTTTAGAATGATCATAATTAATTGAATGATTATCATCTTTTAAAGTAATTGGAGAAGTAGCATCAGTATTTAATTTAGTTATTTTTTCAGAATAAAATCCTCCACCATTATTAGCATTAGCACTATGTAAAGTTGATCTTCCACTTGATTCACGAGAAAGAAATGAAAAACTTGGAGAATCATTAATATAATTAGTATCATTTGCAGTTTGAGCCCATAATGAACTAAGGGGTAACATTAATACAATTAATAAAGAACTAATATTAACCAATAAAACATTTGAATTTTTAAAAGCAGTAAAATAATGAATAAATAAAATAATTGAAGGAATAATTAATGTTTGAGTTGAACAAATTAATAAGATATGAAACCCATCAAATTGTTTTAAACCTAAAAATCTTCTTGTTTTAATAGCAAAAATTAATTTTCCAATAAGTAAAATAGACATAATATTAACACTAATTGAAAATAAAATAGTTGGTAAATCTAACCAAATTGATGAAATATCAGTATCATTAATTTGATTAACAGTATTAATAAATCTTTTATGAGATAAAATAGCACTATTAATTTGAAATCCAATAACAACTAATGCTAAACTAGTTGATAAAAAAGTTACAATATAACCCCAAATTCTTAAAGTTGGAGTTTTAAACATTATAAAAACTTGAAAAACCATGGAAATTTCAATTAATGCAAATAAGACAACTCTAAATCCATTAGCAGCTTCTGATCCAACATATGATTCATTATTATATAATCCAGTAAATGTAAAACTTGATGAATTTAATGAACTTAAAAGATAATTTGTAAAACATCCAGCACGAAAAATACCTGCTAATGTAATTAAACAATTAAGATAAAATAATAAATTTTTATATGGTTTTTCAGAATTTGAAGATTTATTATTGTTGCTCTTTTTTTTATATAATATACCAATTAAAAAAATTAATAAAACTGAACAACTACCAATCATAACTCCCATAACTAAACTATTCTTAGATTGTTCTCTTTGAAATTGATCTAATATACCAAATGGAAGTTCAATTGGTTCATCAATTCCTGGAATATTATAAGTGATGATAATATCACTTGAAGAAATACTTGAAGAATTATCCATGTTGATAATTTGAAATACCTTTTATTTAATTTATCAAACTTGGTTACAGAAATTCAAATAAAAAACAAAAAAAAAATGAAGATAATGAATTAACGTTAGTTTATATATCTTTGAACTTGTATTCATTTTATATTCAACAAGTCAAAGAGGTTTGTTTCAAAAAAAAAAAAAAGCTTTTTCTTTAATGATTGATTGAATCATAGAACTTGCCGTTTTTGGACTTGACAATGGTTGTTGCAAAAAAAAAAAAAATGCGTGTAAGTATGGTATAAAAATGCAACAAGAGAAAGAAAAGAAATTTACCTACAAGGGTACAATTTAGATGTGATTTTTTCACACTAACACTGTAATCCAGTATAAAGATTGAATTTTACTATTTAAGATTCAAAAAAAATTCTTTACATTTAAAACTCTGAGACAATTTTAAAACATAAATTGTATAAATACCAACAGAGAGAGAGAAATAAATCGTGGATTATATCTTATATGTAAATTTTTACATTTAATTATTATCAATTATTCTTCAATCCTGGGGCAGACGTTTACGTCCCTTAACCCCTCCTCTCTTCTCCATCCAACCCCCCTTTCAAATTCTGCACGTTTAATGAATCGAGTATAAGTATGAAATAATAAGAAAAAAAAAGGAAAACCCTTGGTGACAGAAAAACGGATCCAAAAAAAATTTTATAATTGGTATATATCCGATTTACAATTTAATCACCTCATAATGTAATGATACTGTACATGCACAATTTGAGAGGTAAACAGGGGGAGGCGGAAATGCAAAGGATGTATTATATGCGAGATGTAAAAAAAAAAAAAAAAAAATTTTTCAAAGCCCACTATAGCGAATTAAATAATAATACAGTCATTTGTAAAAAGTCTGAACTATTTTTTTTCCTTTTGAAGTGGTAGTGTACTGGATAAAATAAGTTGCCTAGGTAAAAAGAAGTTTTTCGTGCGTGGTCCAATTATGACCATTTCAAGAAATGAAGATAAAGATTACTACCATTCCAATTGAGAATATCTCTTGAACGATAGATGGTATGGCTCTCATGAAACTTGTTAAGAGAAAAGAGGTTATATTAGTAGTTGAACAGGACCTTCAACGCTAAAAAGTTTATTTTGTACAAGTGTGACAGGATTTACTTGGAAATTTCAACGAAAAAGTTTCAAAAAGCAGTTAGGATATGTAACAGATAAAATAAGAAATATGGTGCTATTAACAGCTGTTAGTTTCTATAGAGGTTGTAGTTTTTGTTTTGTATATTCAAATGAGTATTTGAGCTTTCTGATTGCGGAAGCTTAAACGACGGAAAAAGGGCATTCGTTGCTGACCGAAGTTCGCGTAATTTTTGAAAAGGAAAAAAAATCGTTCAGACTTTTTACAAATGACTGTACATGTAAAGAAAACCATTTTTCTTGATATCAAACTTATCTAATATAATTAATTTAAAAATTTAACTGAACTAAATAATTGGATTGGGTTGCTCTTCGTCCAATATCTTTTGAAAGATACAGTAGATACTTTTATTTTGTGAAATAAATGGACTTATATCTCCGAGCAAACACTAATACCCATACAAACATCTGTCACTCTCACTCTCATTCTCACTTTCATGTCATAGAGTACGGAAAAATATTTACATGCTAAACAATTTGAGTGCGGATAATAAAATCCACGAATTTAATAATTCTTATTTTTTTTTTTCCTAATTATGGAGCTTTGAGTTGTTTTTTACAATGACTTTATTCAGATTTGATGCATAATTTTTTTTTTTTTTTTTCATGTACATGTACTGTATGATTTATCAAGGCTTTGAAAAGATACATTAATGAAACGGAAGAAAAAAACAAAAGATTTGAATATTCAATGAATCTTGAATATAATTCCGAATTCGGGTTCAATCATCCAGTTATATATATTGTACAATTCTACAGATACACCAATAACCTAAATCACGCCATTTAGTGGATTGTATTTGGTGTATTTTTTTTATATTTGACTTGGCTCCATGACAAGAATAAATAAAGAAAGATAACGGATAATGGGGGTGCTTTGTATACAAACGATGAAATCTCCGGCCAAATCTCTTTTTTTTTTTTAGTCCGGCATCGCTTTAGAGAAATTTAGTTTAATCTTGGGGACGTAATATGTATTGAACAGGGCTTAATCCAAAAAAAGCGAGTGACACACCAAAGATAGAAAACGAAGCAAGCAAGAAAAAAAAGGTTAAAATAGGACTAATTATAACGCAATTTTGTGAGAAAATTGTACGATCTAAATTAATCTTTCTTTCTTGTCTTTTACTATTTTTATATATTTTAGTTCTTGCTTATTTTCAGTTAGATCTAAATTCAACATGTAAGTTAAGCTAAGCTAACCTGTATATATTTTGTTAATAGATTCACGTTTATAATTCTTAAATCAAATCCGAATAGTAATGATTGACTTATAATATAATATATATGTATACGTAACAAATAAAACAGTTCATTTTGCATTTTATTTTTAACCGCTCTCCTAATACATGTAAAGTGACGTGAAATTATGGCTAGTTCGGTTACAGGTTTCGAGCTTTGATGTATGTCAAAAAAAAAACCAACATGTACAAATCATTCGATTGCTTGATATTTCAAAAAAATTTTGATGCAAATTTGTGGAATAAATGTAAAACAAAATTAATTAAGTTTCTCTGTTTGTACGTTATTCTTATCACTACTTTAATGAAATGAATATGAAAAACATCCTCCACACTGAATTAAACACAAAACATAAGCAAATAAAATAAAATGAAATGAAATGAAATGAAATGTGTATGAGTAATCTTCCCCCATCTGCTTTCATCATATTTTGACTTCTCTTGATTTGTATTTGTGATGTTGATAGAGAGAAACAACAAGATAAAATAATATAAATTAACGGTTGGAGGGATCGGTTGTTATTTAGTAATGCAAAGTTCAGCAACAGCAACAGCACAACGCATCACAGCACAACTCACATTACAGTACAATAATAGAATATCTGGGAAATTTCAGTACAGTATAATTATAGAATCATTCATTTTTTTTTTTTTAACAGAATCTTCTGTAATAGTTAGCCCATTTGAATTTAAATAAAGAAAGAAAAAAAAATAGAAACTTTTCAATTACATACATTGCTAATCTCGAATAAATTTAGAAAAATTGGAGAGAGATGGAGTAGAAAAAAATAAAAAAATAAAAAAAAAAGGTACACAAAGAAAATGAATATTTATCTTACAAAACCAAAATGAAAGAAAAAGTGCAAGTTTTACCCAACACGAAGTTACACTCACTCCAATTATCATAAACCAAGTGTGTTAATGTATAACTGTATATTGTGAATTCAAGATATTACTGTAAAATATCGAGAAAAGAATAAGGTTTCTTTAGTTTAAAATGTATACTGTATGTTCATGTGAAACTAAACAGTGGCTGAAAAATTGAAAACTAGTCGTGTAGATAAAGTTTAAAATCTGACAAATGTACTGCACATAAAGATAAAGCTTATAAAGAAAAAGGTCGTGTAAATTTTCTATAATCATGCATTTTTTTTTTTTTATTTGTTCTACTAAGTAGTAACAATGTATGCCTGTGTGGTAGTGTGTGAGTGTGTGGGTGTGAGTTATTTACTCCACATCTATTATCTATGAAATACAATAATTTAGATAGACTAAATAAATGAAGTGAGGAGAACCTGGAACATGAATAACAACCAGTACAGATTAACAGCAACAATATTTATTGAATTATTATTATGATTTAACAATTAAATTCACCCACAATTTTTTTTTTTATCAAAATCTTTAATTCCAAAAGATTTTAAGTCTTGTATTTTACACTGACGAATTTATGACGTTACTTTTTTAAAACGGAAAGGAGAATAACATTTTCTTAATCAACTGGGAAATAAGTTTCTGTCGTATATCCGGTAATTAAACTCGAGCCATCATTTCTCTCTTTTTTTGAGATTTACAAGATTTACAAACATATGTAGATATATTGGGTTTATCATCATCGTCATAGTATTGGATGTTTGATGTTGTTGTAAAACTTTCCTTCCTGGTTACCAATCAATACCCAAGGCGAAATAAAAGTAAAAAAACGTTTTTTTTTTTTTTTAAGGAGAAGGGAAAAAAATAAAAAGCCAAAACTTTATAAAGTACAAAAATATGCTAAATAAAATTTTGACGTTACACGAACTTTCCACACTTTGTGCAATAACAGTAATTTTACACAATAACCAGAAAAAAAAAGCAACTTCACAATGTCTCTTTTTTTTTTTCTTTTGGGTGGATAATAGTATGCGTAACCGCTTAATAATAATTAAAAAATAGTGTGGTTATTCCAAATTGCAGGTTTTTTTTTTAAGATAATTTTTTGTTCTCCCCCTCCTACTACTGTACATTTCCCTGGATAGGTTTATATTTAAAAGGATCTTAAAAGTACTCTTGTAAAAAAAAATTAATTTACTTTTAAATTCTTTTACCTATTTGATTTTTTTTTTATTTATTTATTTTTATATAAATTATTACCAACAACAACTCATAATGACAACTATGGTTACTTCTACTGGGGTAATCACTAGTACATCCACCACAAATTCAAATCTTATAGAGAATCAAAAAACTAAAACTAGAACAGTATCAACATCATCATCAACTTCAACTATAGATGATTTAGAAAATAATGGACATTATTTCCCTTCCTTATATGAATTAGTTGATAATTTAACTAGTCTAGATTGTACAAATGAAACTTTATCATCATTTTATAATTTTCTTTTAACAAGACATTGTCCAGAAAATTTACAATTTATATTGGATATTAATAATTATTTATATCTTTATAATTCTTCTACATCAACAAGGATTGAATTACTTAGATCATGGCAATTTTTATATGATAAATATTTAACATTTGAAGCTGATTTAGAAATTAATTTACCTTGTATTTTAAAATCTAAATTAAATATGGTTGAATTGCCAAATTTTGAAATTTTATCACAATGTAAAAAACATATTTATGATGATTTATTGATTAATTTATATAAAGAATTTACCAAACAATACCACAATGATTCTTATAGACATTGTTTGTGTAAAGAAATCAAACATCATAAACATCATTCCCCATCACCATCACCACCACCAATACAACCACCACCAGTACAATATATTCATCATCATTCATCACCACCACCAAAAGTACACCATCATCATTCACAATCAGCAATTCCATCTCAACTTCAACGTCCAGGTCAAGCATTAAAACATACACTTTCATTAAATTTACCTCATAAATCAAAAGATGATAATGTTTGTCCTATTGAAAAAGTTACTCCTGTGACTTCTCCTCTTAGTCATAAAGAAGCTGGAGATTTACATCTGTGTAATACTACTTATCCACAGCATCATCAACATCATCATCACCATCATTCTAAACAATATGGTGGATATGATTATTATACTATTCCATCTACTGAAAGTTCTTCAGAAGAAGAACATTCTGATGGAATGACAACTAAGAATAATTCTAGAAATGGTTCTACTAGTTCAAGTTCAAAAGGTTCTTCAATTGGTTCAATTGTTGATAGTTCAGTTGTTTATTTCAATAAAATGAAGAAGTTTAAATTTACTAGAAGATTCAGTAATGACCAATAGATTTTTTAATTTAATCTTTTATGATTTTAGTTCTACAATTTATGATTACTTATGATATATTTTTGTTTGATTTTTGTTTTAATGGGTTCTGGGAGGTTTATGTTATTTTAATTTTATTTTAATTACAGGTTTTATAGATGTAGTTAATTAATATATTAAGTAATTTAATTAATTAAACTAAGTTGAGTTAAGTTGAGTAAAGTCATGATGATGATTATGATTGAAGAGAGACTTGATACTTGTAGATACAAATGTAAAAAGTGTATGTGTGTGTGTGTCCCATCAAATGTACCGTATTATTCAATAAAAAAAAAATTATATAATTCCCCTTGGGTTACCCCTCCCCCGTTAATCCCGTTTTAATTTCTATATACAGAAAATGGCAGTACAGTAGTTTAATAAATCTAGGTCTTGTTGTTAATAACTGGTTCCAGGACAAAAACAAAAAAAGGGGGAACGATATTGCAACAAGGCATAAACAAAAACAACAAAAAAAAAAGAAAAATCAAGCTAAGGTAAACAAGGCTAGAGGGTTAGGGTTACGGTTACGGTTAGGGCTAGACTAAATTAAACTGATATGATTACGCACCTTGATGTATCATCAACATCATAATCACCATCTTACCGTTGTGATGTAATTATAATATTCAAAACCCCAAGAATTAAAAATAAAAAAAAAAAAAAAAAAAAATTGTGGAGATCAATTATCCCCACTTTGATAGAGTTGCTCTTAAATTTGATTCAACTTTTAGTTTTGGTCATCCATCGACAAATTGACAATCGATGATTGATAAAACGTTTCTTAATTAGACTTCTCCTCTTTTCCTAAAAATCCATTGTTTAGACTAACAATTATAATAATCTTATTGTTCTTGTTATCTTTCTGCATACAAATACTCACCAAACTGAAAAAAAAAAGTCCTATTGCATTACAATGCGTATCATAACTGTGGTGATAGCAGAAGTAGTAGTAGTAGTGCTGGTGCTGGCAGTGGCAGTAGCAGTGGCAGTGGCAATGGCAGTGGCAATGGCAGTGGCAGTGGCAGTTGTGGATTCTTATGTACTATACTGATAAGGTATTATTATGCAATCTGTACATCTTATTATAATCCTGTACTTGTCCATGTATCAAATTATAGTGGAAACATTCTTGATACAAAATCAACAAACTTACTAATCTACGTTAAATCAATTAATTGTTAAAGCGTATTGCTTAGCCTTGATAGTAAAAAAGGGAGAGTGGGGTAATGAAGATATCAATGATTAAATCTAGTTTGCCAGTTTTTTTGTATATTTATAATTGAGGAGAAAGGTATGTACAAAAACACAATAGATTGTACAGTCGTAGGTTGTTACAATACAATGGAAACCTTTAAATAAAATAAAAAAAAAAATATTATTTTTTTATCGAGATTTATAGAGAGGAGAAAAAAATTTTAGTCAATAAGAGATAACAGAACGAAGATGTAATCACCATGATTAAATATATACCCTGACTGATAATTCAATAACCTCGGATTTTATCAATTGAATATATTGAACATAATTTATTCTTAGTTAAATATCTCTGTCTTCATACTATAACATTATGCTTTAAATACTTTAATTATTTGATACAAATAAATAAATAATGGTTATCAATTTATCTACAATTTTTGTTGGACAAATAATTTTGATTGTGGCTTAGTATTCAATAAATAAACCAATAAAATTCGCTATCAAAAATTAGATAAAACAGAAAAAAAAAAAAAAAAAAGTAACAATAGCGAAAATTCTGATTAGATAACTGTTTTCGTTGCAACTTCGTATATTATCAAATGTGTGTGTACTAAATTTAATAAGAATACGAAATTGATTTAGTTATTTATTTATTTATGGATTTTGGTTCGCTGATGTAAGCCAATCCTTGATAATAAACCAAATTCAACTCATATATTTATAGTGTGAGGTATCAAATTTTTTTCTTTTATTGGTTTACTGTAAAGGCATCAAAAAAATTGAAATCTATTGGATATATCGATTTTGAAACACACATCAAAAGTTTAAGAGACATAAAAAAAAAAAAAACCTCAATGGTTACGCCACAATTAGTTAAAAATTACAGTGAAGCTAGTAATAGAGTTGTAAATATTTCTTCTTTCTCTCCTTCCCCCTCCCAAATACTAATCAAACATGTTACATTCACTTATTAATGTTTTGAATTATAATAAATTTGAATTTGAATAACAACAAATTCAATTTAACCTCCAGCAATAGTGTAATTTTGAGATAGAATCATGTAATGACTTTGAATTTCAAAAAAAAAAAAAAAAAAAATAATGATATTCAATACTATCTATAAACTGTATAAAAGAATTCAGTCTAACCAGCATAATCTTACTGAATTTAAAAATATACGGACTTTGAACTTACAAATCAAACTCTATTATTGAGGAATAGGAGTGAATGGATGTATCGGGTATACGTATAGGGTCTGACAAAAGGAAATCAAAGCAAATCTAGAATTAATTGTTAATTATGACGTAACATTTTGAAATAATTACCTTGCCAAAAGGTTTATTTTCAAGATGACATCAACATGATATTCATGAATAGCTCACAATATGGGTCTAGATACACACACACACAAAAAAAGAAAAAAATTAAATAGAACTAGAACTAGAACTGCACAATGTTAAATACAAATGATCAAAGTCGTATGACATAATTATAATATACTTGCTCGGAAATATATATCTATTTATCTCTTGTATACATCAAATCATTATCCTCTTTTCTGAACGTTCACTCGTATGGAAAAATTTGACAACTATTTGGTGTGCAGTTTCTTGGCTTCACTATTATTCTGTTGCTACATATGATAGTTAGCAACTGATAGTTAACTTAGAATCATTTCAATCATCTTTGATTACTAAATAGCCATAGAAATCAATGATATTACAGTGGGTTTTGCTGAAGAACTCTAGATTATATATTAGCAGTGTGTAATAATGTATTAAACTCTCTGTAGTTTATTGTTTTTAACTTGCAAAATGAAAAAAAAGACCCCTGGTCAGCGCACTACCTTGTCCCTATTAACTGTCAACTGTTATGAACCCTAGGCTTAATAAATTAATTAATGATTCTGGTACAAGTCTGATTTAAAAATGATAAAAACTTTTGCAATCTTTATGAGTTACATATTATTTATGTTAGTATAGTATTACTTGTAATTTATTTTTGATATCATTCATAATTATACCAAGTTCAAGATTAGTTTTATCAAATATACATATTTATTCTGATAAATAATAATAATTAACTGACAGGGTTAGTATCTGAAACTAAATTATGAGCATTTGGCTAGAAACATCCTTTATTTTTTTGAACATAGTGGGTATACATGGTTATGTTGTTCAAACTGATTCGTCTATCAAGATTGCTATTTTGTATATCAACGAGTAACATATTGGTAACCCAATAACAAACAATATTCTACTGACATGGATCATCCTTCCCCTTTCCACCAATTACATCATATTAGTAAAACGTTTTTTCAAATTACGGGATTTCATAAGAATTAATCACCTGGTATTATTTAAAGAACTCTTGGATATTAAAGAATCAGCCCTTGTTAGGTGTTTTTAGTTGATGAGTTTCTTGTTTCTCAAATTACTTTTTCTGGTAAAGATTTTTATATTATGTGGAATTTAAATAATGAAACTTAACAAAATGAATATCGGAACAGAACTTGGGATAAATATCAAAGCATATGTGTATACATGTTAAGTTTGATATTCTTTGTTCTGCTACATTGAAATATCACTGAGGTTAAAAACATAATGTATTGATTCTTTATGTATAAAAGGTCCAATTGTATAGTATTATTGAAACCTTCAATAGTATATTACCTTTTATTCAATGATATATTAAATATCCTAATTAGTACAATACATTCCATTCTTTTACGTTCTGTTAGAAAATATCAATATTATACCGCGTCGTGCACTATTCCTAAAAAGTGTCACTGAAATATTTCCCAAAAGAAAGTCGTAGAACATTTCAATTATTCCAAAAAAAAAAAAAAAAAAAATTGAGGGCGCAACAACAAACACACCATGTGTAACAAAAAGCAAAAATAAAAAAAAAAAAAAAAATCTTGCTGGATATATAACTCTTTATCCCATTGCCTTTGTTTCTTACTTCTTACTATTTTTACATAATTTGTTTTTTTATCTAATTAACTTTATTCATTACATCTTATCTACTAATCATGTCAAAGTATACACTGTTACCACAAGAACCTCCACAAGCTCCATATCCACCGGCAGTACAGGATGCTGAGGATTCACCACGTCAATATGGGGATAATATTCCTGATGATTTCAAATATTCTGTTTCTGTTGCTTCATGTGAATTACCATTACGTCAATTATTTATTAGAAAAGTTTATCTGTTATTGACTATTCAATTAATGGGAACTGTTGTAATGGGATTAATTATTAGATCTTCTGATTCATTTAAAATTTGGGCATTTTCAAATATTTGGTTATTAGTTTTATCATTTATTGGTGCTATTGGATTTATGATTGGTGCATTTTTTAAAGCAAGATCATATCCTGTTAATTTATTTTTATTGGCTGGTTTTACAATTTGTGAGAGTTATTCTTTAGGAATTGCTTGTGCATTTGTTGATAGTACAGTTTTAATTGAAGCTATTTTATTAACATTAATTATATTTATTGGTTTAACTTTATTTGCTTTTCAAACTAAATATGATTTCATTAGTTGGCAAGGTACTGTTGGAATGGTTCTTTGGGGTTTAATTGGTTGGGGTTTTATAATGATGTTTTTCCCACAACAACTGAGTTTAGTTGAAAATGTTTACAGTTTTATTGGAGCAGCTGTATTTTCAATCTATATTATTATTGATACTCAACATATTATGAAGACTTTACATTTGGATGATGAAATTATTGGATGTATTACATTATACCTTGATATTATTAATTTGTTTTTATTTATCTTGAGACTTTTAAATAATAATCAAAATGATTAAAGAATTTGGGTGAAATTTAATGCTAAACAATATAAGTATAACATTAGTATAGTTAAAATAGCAATTGATGTTAGTATTTTAACAACCATTTTCTTTTTAACATGACCAACTGATTTTTTCTTTTTTGTGGTTTTCTTTATAATTGGTTTTTTAATTATTTTTAATTTAACAAGTAATAACTTTCTTTTACTAAGTTTAGGAGGATGAGTTTTGGTTTTCCTACCAGAATCAACTTTCTCAACTGGTTTTGTTTTAACTTTCTTGGAATTAGCGGAACATTTGGTACATTTAACCAGAGATGTACGTGTCTTGGTGACAGAATTAATATATTCAATAATTGAATTATCAGACATTATTTGATAGTAAGAATAATATTAAAATTCAGAGTTAAATAAAATTTGTAGATATATTCGTAGTTTTATATTCCATATTTATATCAGATAATAAAGGGTTTGAAATTATTGCAAAAAAAAAAAGAATTTTTCTACCCCAGAAGTGACTAATTCAATTTTGTAAGAGAATATCAAAATATTGTCAATACAATATTATGGAACCTTTAGAATTGGAAGCCGTATCATGGTCAGTTCTTTTTTTTAAAGGTATTATTGCTTCACCAAGAAAGATCTGCAAAATTAAAGAACGAAAAATAATATTACAGAAAGTGTTAGGCATTGGTGTGAAAAAAAATTGATAGTTGACAATACAACGATAGACGAATAATTGTACAAGTAGTATACGTTTTCAATTCAACTGAGGATATTCTACAGTTCTCTAAAAAATTTCTGGTTTTCAATACCATGTAAATTTATTTTACTTTCTGATATCACATCTGTTGAAAGGATTTACAATTGTTCAAAGATATGAGATATTCAATTTGTTTGATCATGCAACTAGTTGTCCATTCGAAATAAAGTTTGATCACCCTATTAGCGCTTACATAATCGTGATTATTTACGAAAAAAAAAAAAAATTTAGATCGTAACCAATTATTTTCATGACTTGAAAGTTCGTAATACGAACAAAAAGTAACATCCTTCATCATGTTTTGAAATATTTGAAAAAACAAAAAAGAACAAAGAATGCAAATGGTTGGTTATCTAAATACAAGATTAAGCATTGCGGGAATGAGTGATTCCATCCATGTACGGATTTAAAGTAAAAATTGCTATCAAAACATAATTTGAATATCAAGATTCCAAATTATCTCCAAACAATGATACACTCTTTTTAACATCGCCTCCACGGAGATATAAAGACATTATAAATCCCTTTTTAAATCATCATTTCAACGGAGTTATAATTGAAAGTTGTTTATATAAAGAGTAGAATATCACCATGGAGAAGAAGAAGAAGGGAATTATAGAAATATAAAACAAAAGACAATTACTATGTGTTTTAAAGAAAACAAATCTATTAACGACAATCATCATCAATACAAAAGAAGAAGAAGACATGCTGGACATGTTGCCAGTAAAGTTGCTGGTTTTGCATTATTTGGTCCAATTTGTTTATTAATTAAAAAATCTCATAATTGTTGTTGTCTTCGTGCCAGACGACAAAAAACTCAAATGCCGGATCCTAATGAAAAGTTAAATCCTGTTGTTTCTAATTCACCTATTACGTCACCCCCGGAATATAGCCGTTGAGAGAAGAATAGTTTTGAGGCTTTGTATGAAAGGCTAATTACATCATTTCAAACTCGTTGTTTTTCTCAATATACCTTTTACGGCTTGTGAGTGATTCTTTGCTAATAATTTGTATATTGATTTTAGATTATATAGTTCAATGATTATACCTTTGTACATCCATATTAAATAAACAGTACTGATATTTGTTTGAACAAACATAGCCTAGTTGTTTAATCAATTAACGTTTCTTGCCAAGACAAAAAAGAAAACCATTGATATTTTGTACAGAAAAAAAGTTTGTTCAGGTTTCGTGTGGTTCCCGAATTTTTCCCTACGCAGCGGTATTCTGAATGGGATCCGAGAATAAAAACTATGCAAAGCTTAAAATCCACATTTAAGTGTGACTTTTATCGGATCATGTTTACGGAACCAAACATAGCCTTAACACCGCAATAAAAGCGAAAAATTTCATTTTTATTTTGAATTTAGAAAACTATATAAAGTAATGATAATTCTTTCTTTATAAAATAAAAACAAGTTATAATTATTCCTTTACAATCAATACTAAATATCAATATTAATATTAATTATGCTTTTCAATAATAATCATCATCACAGACAACCCCATCATGGCTCTATAGGAGGTCCTAGTTTATTGGGCAGGTTGCTTACTGGTCAAAGACGGGGTCCAGCTTATTCTTCACTTGGTCACCATCATGGTCCACCTCCTCCACCACCACCACCACCAATGGGTGGACATGGTCCTCGTGGTCCTCATGGACCTGGCCATCATGGCCATCATGGTCCTCCAGGATATGGCCCTCCAGGATATGGTCCTCCAGGATATGGTCCTCAAGGTCATGGTCCCCACGGTCCCCACGGTCCCCGTCGTTTTTAATTGCTGAATAACAGGTTTGTTTTTTTAAGGGAGGTTAATTTTTTTTTTTTTTTAATTGTTGGCGGTCTTTTCGGTTTTATAATTCTATTGTTTGTATATTAGTCTTTTTTTTTAATTCCTTAGTTTTTAATAAATTAGTATCATTTTCAGTTTTCTTTTTTTTTTTTTTTTTTTTTTTGCTCGTTTTGGAGAAACCGAAAAAAACCCCGGCGTGGGAGTTAATACCCCCTTAAATGCCACATAGGGCTCCTCAACGGGCACTACTGTCCATATGTAATAATCAATATCCCTATTCTACTCAATTCCCACTGAAGCAGGAATAAATGCCCCCACAAATATTTGAGCTTATAAATAGGAGAAAATATCCTCTCTCTAGTCAACTATATATGACTACTTTGAAATACATTACAATTATCTGCCAAAGCCAGTTCTCTATACAGTACATTACACGGTGATATATTTCTTATCTCAATAAATACTCCTTATAGTTTCTATATTGTTGAAGAATCTTACCATAAAAATATTTGCCATCCTATCTATCCCTTATCATCTGGCCAATATTGAGCCTTGTACGTTAAAGGACAATTAAGTGTAAGCCACTATGTAGTAGCAAATAGCAACTCGTCAAAAAAGTCTCGGCTTGAGTTGGGGGCAAAAAAAAAGATATTAAACTTTTATCCGCAATATTTCTGGTGTTTGAATCCTGTTTCCCGAAATTGCAAAGTTAATTACTGTCACCGGGTTTCTGTTTGTTGCTACTCAATGATAAAATAATATTCAGTTCTATGACGTACGTTTTGACATTATGTCCGGGGTGGGGGTCATTTCACTGTAACCACTGAAATTTTGGTGACTTTCTAATTTAAAAAGCCATTTTTGATGGCTTTGTTTCTTTTTTTTTTCTATTTTTATTTTTTATTGGCTAATTTCACAATGTGAAATTGGGAATGACCACGCACTCGTAACTCGGCTTTTGAAAGTATCAAATGCCGGTCATTCCTTGATAGCGAGAAAGAAAAAATTTTTATATACTAAGCCTTGTCACCCAATAATAAAAAAACATATAAAAGGGAAAGCTAAATCCCATATTATCTTTTCTTATCAACGATTTTTTTTTATTAATTAATCAATAAACCAATGGTTACCCCAAATATTACTAATAACAAGAAAAGAAGAACCGAGATCGGTGCTGACGAAATCGAAGGTGTTTACATTGATGATGAAATTGTTCAAATCTATTTGAAGAAAAATGGTTTAACTGGTTCCTCTCGTGAACCATATCATTATTATCCACCTTATCACCACCATTATCCTGGTCATTATTTTGATTATGCTCGTTATGGACATGAGGATAGTTCATCAGAAACCGAAGATGATGAAGAACCTGAAACTCCAAGTGGTGATGAATCTGAACCAAATCATGATGATCCACCTTCTCCTCCACCAAAACCTTGTCATCCTCCATTTCCAAAACCACATGGAAAACATCGTGGTAAACACCATGGACCTAAACATTACCCTCCTCCACCACCACCTCCACCTCCTCCGGCATTCCCTGGCCAGCATTATGGAAGCTATCCACCACCACCACCTCCTCCTCCTCCACCACCACATGGTGATTATGGTTACCCAGGTTATGGTCCTCCACCACCACCACCTCCACCACCACATGGCGATTATGGTTACCCAGGTTATGGTCCACCACCTCCTCCTCCACCACCACCACCACCACCACATGGTGATTATGGCCGTCCAGGTTACGGTCCATCTCCACCACCACCTCCTCCTCCTCCTTTTCCACCTCATGGAGATCATGGCAATTATCCTCCGCCACCACCTCCTCCACCGCCTCCATCACATGGTGATTATGGTCATCCAGGTTATGGTCCAAGTCCACCACCACCACCACAAGAACGTCACTATGGTAGCTACGCATTTCCAAGCTATGGAAGAGAGAAATATCCTTATCATTCTCCATCACCATCACCATCACCAAGTCCAGTGAGATTTGATACTCGTGATGAATATCACCATAGATCAAAACCTCGCCATTCAAGAGGTCATTCCGGTTATTCTTATGAAAGGAATTATTATGGTGGTTACTATTAGAGTGATTTAATTTTCTTGAACCATTGTTATGGTTATCCATTGCTAAGTTTTATTTTGTTTGTATATTAGTCGTTGTTTTTTTTATTTGGTTTATTATTTTTTCCCATATATTGTGTATATTAGTTAAATTTGAAAGATTATTTTAGGGTTATAGTGTTTAAAGTTAAAGTGTATTTATGGTTAATATAAGTGATTATTTGTTTTATTGACATTGTAATGTAAAAATTAGAAAAAAAAAATCCATTTTGTTGATGTGATTAAACGGTTGCCAAGTTCAAAAGTAGTTTGGTTTTTGTACGATTTATTCTATTGCTTGAAAATATGAGATATTTGTGTTCATTAACAATAACTCTGATCATCATTTTACTCTAAAGCAGTAAAATTAACTTTGATTCGGTGAAAGGGATTTCAATTGGATTAATGCCATTTACAAAATAGTTCTAATATGTAGTACTCGTGACCCATTTTACTGATTCCTTTATTTTCATACATTTAATTGATATAAATATTCTTGTTGTACGAAGCTAGTTGTAGATCGAATGAGTAGCGAATTTAAGTAATTCTCAAGTACAAAACCTAAAAGCCTGGAAATCCAATATAGTCGAGTGCATAATTACGTACTTGTCACTTGAAAAGTTATGACTGTATGAGGTTGTGGGTATATTTATGATAAATATGATATTTGGCAATGCAATAACTACTTGAACGATTGTAAAATATTGAGCTTAAAGATAGCATAAAATCAGTTGATAATGAACAAATTCAGCTGCCTATTGGTACAATACGGTAACACTCATAGAAGTCTGATATCTAGTTAAGATTTCAGTATGTATTTGGATTTGAGTAATTCTTGTTCTACTATTGTTATTTATAACTTCTTCATTATCCTGCGGATCAGTAGGCTATCAAATAGTATTCCATAATTTAATTTAGGAGTTTTGACAATCATCTAAAAGAATGAATTCTAAATCTAGATTCACATGTGAATGTGGATAGCAAATACAATAACTAAATCATTCATAGATTGACCAAAAAAGAAGAAATGGCAATTAGCATTTTTATAAAATTCAATGTATCAAGAAGTAGAGAATATTAAACCTACATAAATCAAAATGTCCAAACGATAAAATCAATATATATATTATAAAACTTAAAAATTAAAAAAATAACAATGCTAGATATAATCGATTGAGATTAGTAAGTTCAAAACATTAATATAATTGCAACCGCATTTAATAAAATCAGAGACTTCAAAGGGGATCAGTTCACTAAAGAAATAAAACGGTAATTTTCATGTTCATGCATTTCTTTTTTATCAATGAAAAGATTTCTTTCCTTTAAATACAGTAGTCTCTGGTGGTCTTGCACTAGTATTGAGTTTCAATTTCAATTGTTTGTCTAATATCAAAAAAAAAAAAAAAAAAATCAAAGGTTTTTAAATCGTATGCAGATGTGCTCAACTTATTTTCAATGAAAGTATTAACTTTATTTACTCTTTGATTTCTTGTATTAAAATATTGATGCCTTATTTTATACTCTTATGGCCGTTGAAGTATATTTTTTAGATCTACAACTATCAAACAATCTTCAACTTGTCACTTTATTCATCATTCATTAGAATAAGACATGCGACATTTCTTTTTTTTTTTTTTTTTGCCTACGACACAGAAGGTTCCTAACAATGTAAGAGAAAATTTTCAGAAGTGAACACAAGTTTATCAAGATTGTTAACAACAACAACGAGAAGAAATCCCTTAATAATAATACTTATTCATCATGGGTAAAAGAAAATCATCTGCTCGTAAACCAGCTAAGAAAATCAAACAGACATTAGATACAACGTTTACATGTTTATTTTGTAATCATGAAAAGCTGGTAATTTGTACCATTGACAAAAAGAATCTTTTAGGAGAATTACATTGTAAAATTTGTGGACAATCATTTCAAACTGCTATACATGCATTATCTCAACCTGTTGATATATATAGTGATTGGATTGACGCTTGTGAAGATTTAGCTGAAGAAGCTGATAAAAATGGAGATGCAGGTGAATATTCTGATGATGATGACGAAGATGATGATGAAAGATCTGGAAGTAGAAATCATCCAGAAAGGATAGATTCCGATGATGAAGATGATTTATAAAAGGAAAATGTAATATAAATTAGACGTCTATAATAACTAAAAAATCATAAATAAAATAGATACTTATGTATAAATTAAATTAAATTATATTAATAAAAAATTACAGGTAAAAAAAAAAAAAACAGTCTATTTGGTAAGATTGTTTAAGACTTGATCATACGTAGTGTTTAATAATTCACGATTATCATTGCTATCTTTGGATGTTGTCTCTACTTTATCTTCTTCCTTCACTTTGTCAATGTCTTCTACTTGTTCAATTTTCAATGATGCTAACTTCGATTTGATTTCATCTACATTAAGGAAATCGTGATCACCCTCAATATTAACATCTTCATTTTGGAAAACCTTTTCCAATGAAATACCTTCTCTTTTCAAATCACTCAAAAAATCAATCACTTTATCCAAATCTGACAATTCAAAACTTGTCAATTTCTTACGGAAATCAACAGCTTCTGGGAAAGGAGAACTTGGACGATGAAAATCTCGAAGTTTAGACAATTTCAAAACCGAACCTTCTTCTCTTGATAAATTGGTCAAACTAGTACGTGATCCATTTCTCGATAACGCTAATGGTCGACTTGCTAATACAGTACCCGCAGCTTCAGGTTCGTGAGAATCAGTATGATCTAATTGCAATTGTGAGTCTTCATTACCTTCACGAGGCCCAATAACTTTAGTCCATGTTGCTGAACCATGTGAAGCATCAACCAATGAGGGATCAATCAATTGCAATCCCTTTTCAATACTTGAATCAATGAAAATAAGTCTAATTAAAGTTTCCTTACCATTCAACTCTAAGGCGTTCTTCAATTGTAATTTCAACAAATCATTAATCGTTTGTCTTAATTCATGACGAATAGATTGAGCACGCTTGACAAATTTGATCATCTCTGGTGAATTCAAGTCAAGCTTCTTTTGAGCTTTCAATGTAATAATTGAATGCAATTGTTCTGTAAGTGATTCAGATTTTGGATTTTCCGATAAAATTGGTTCCTTCTCATCTACTTTCTTTGCTGAGTATAATACTTTTTCCATATTTCTCATAGTGTATAATCCGATTCTGTCCTTAAATATATCAGGGAAACCTTCGGTATCACATTCTAAGTTGATCAATGATTTAGAATTCTTAACAGCATTTACCAATGCGGAAGCACATGTGGTGTCAAGATTAGTTCCCAAAATTGAAAAATATCCCAAATTCAGGCAGAATGGTAAAATTTCAGCAATTTGAAGTACTGATGATTGACTGAAATTTTCATTTTCCAAATGAAGTCTAATTAATTTTGGAAATAATGGAAGCTTGGAAATGAAATAAGCAACACTTGTTTCTTCATTTTGTTCTGCCTTCTTGCTTTCATTTTTATTGAAAATTCCAAACAAATGCGGGTTATTTGAATAATCAAGATACTTTAAATTTGGTAACCTCATTGTAAATCGTTCAGTTACTTCCTTAAAGGAATCATTGAGGGTTAAGTTGGTAGAATTGAGACTCATAAATGATAAGGTTGATTTGGCTATGATTTCTTCATAATCTGGGCGTTTAGTCAAGTCAATAATAGGCTTAAGCATGTTACTACTCAGGAAATCATTATAACCCAAATCAATACCTCTCGCAAAATCTTTAAGCAACCAATTATCAACAAGGACCTTCATGTGGCGAGGAGTCAATTGATTGAAAGCTAATCCCAATCTCGAAGTACGTTTCAGTACCGCCAAAGACATTAGTTTTTCAAAAATTTCATTATTTTGAATGCAACATCCAGTCAAGATCAATTCTTCAATACCTCCTCTAGCAACCAAAGTGGCAACAAATAATTCCCAATCCACGTCAGAACGATTTTCTTTGTTAGAAGTCATTCTTACCAAATTTTCTTCAAATTTACTTTCAACCTTCTTCTTCTTTTTTTTGAGAATATTCACGGATAATGATGGACATTGGGTAATATCCAACCTATTCAAAACAGTATTCCTAGACAAAAACCAACAAAGTAAAGACCAACCTTTTTCATTAATTGGGGTATTTCTCAAACTAAGTTTCTCCAATTGTTTTTTGGCACTCATTGCCGAAAGCAAAATCTTAAATTGTTCAACAGATAAGTTTACCCCATCTAAACAAACACAAATAACCGGAGCTATTCTTAAGAAATCAGAAAATGACTGGATTTCAATCATGGTTGGGTTTGGATTCCGCATTTGTAAAACTGGAATTGGAGCCATTGAACCCTTTGGAATTTGTTTCAGAATGGCAGGTATTGGTAAAATTTCTCTTAAATGACAACAACGTGCATACATGGTATCAAGGGCCATTTTCTTAACTGGAGCTGAGTAACTTACTGGTTGATGATGAGCCATTGGTTTATCAATAGTAAGTGATTTAGCATGTGCATCAACGGTTGGTTCATCGGAATCAACTGATGACAGATTTATTGAATCAGAATTATTATCTAAAGCACTACCACCTTCATTATCATCTTCAGCTATTGGTTTAGGAGGACCAGCATCCTTGCTGGAATAGCCTAATGCACCAGTACCACCAACAATGATACCACCACCTAATCCTCTTTGAGATTTTTCTATTTCTATTTTCTCTTCTTCAGTAAGTGGGCGTATCTTCACAGTACCATTTGCTGATACTTCAACATTACCCTTTCTTGGTGTTCTAGAAGGGATTTGTTGAGGTGGATCAATTAAAAATGTCGATGAATGGAAAGCCACTCTTTTCAATGGTTTTAATCCTTTAAAGCTTGGATTGGAATCCAAGACCGATTTCGCAATTGATGATTGTGGTGTACCTTGCCTTGAAAGGGGAGTCCCTGGCAATGACGGATTGGAGTCGTTATATTTGATAGCGGTGCTACTTCTACGCTTTAAGAATCCTGAAAGTTTACCAGATGTGGAATTTTGAGTAGATTCTGCAGTATCTTTTGATTTGTTATAGTTAGGATTTTCCAGTCCGTTAACCAATGCCAGAGGCAATGGTTCGTCTTTCCCGTTTGAATGAGTAGACACAGCTGATGCTCTTCTGCTATCTTTTCTCTGGTAAAATTTAATGTATTCTTCTAACCTTGGGTCAGATGTGTCATGGCTGTAGACTGGGGTTGACATGGTTCTATGCAATTGAGCCGTGGTTGAGGCAGAAACCTTTGGTGGTGAGTTTTGGAGTGAATTAATGCTCAAATCGCTATCATCAGTTATTTTATTCTTTGAATTCATGTCATAACCAGATTTGAAAATCGCTGGTGATTGTTGAGTCTGGGAAGGCATGGTGGTTTGCGGTTTTTTACGTTCCACTGGTTGTTCTGGAGAAGCTAATTCTTTTTTAAATTTGTGCTTCAACTTGGAGAAAAGTCCACCACTCGCAGCAGATGTACTGCTTCGTCTTCTTGGTGCTTCATATGATGGACGGTTTTCATGATTGTTGTGATGGGGTGAAGAATCAGAAGCCACGTTTTCTTCTTGTATTGGAGCAATTGACGGTTTGGTCTTGCTGGTGTAATTATCATTTGAATTAGATATAGTAGCAGTCAAATGGGTTGATGGGGATGGATTTGGCACCGGTGTACTTGAACTTGAGTCTTTACTGGTAGTGCTACTAGTTTGAGTGGCATCAACGTTTGGATCGATAGATGAATCTCTAATAAACCAGTCAACATCGTTATCAGTAACCCCCTTTGTATACAAGTTTGCCTCTTCTTCAAGGATGTCTCTCATTTTCTCCATTTCTGATGCATGTTTCGTCTTTGTATTATGAGGACTTGCTGGGGAAGTACTTGAAGGAAATGTTTGCTTTGGGGACAGTTGGGTTTTAGGAATATCTATTGGAGTCGAGTTTTCAGTTGGAGCCATTCTCTGTAAATCATATGATATTAACAATTAAGATGAATATTACTGATGGAAGTATATGGCCAAACTAATGGACGAAATAGTTGAAGTTGAATGTTAATACAATTAAAGGTAAAAAGAAAAAACAAAAAATGATTATAGATTAGTTAAATAATTTGAACAAGGCTAAATTGATAATAATAGAATTTATAAAGCGAATAAAAAAGTTTAAAAAAAAAAAAAAAAAAAAAAAAGAAAAGAAAACAAATTACAGAGAGAATGAGAGAAAGGAAGGAAGGAAGGAAATTTAAATATACAATAAATTGATCTTATATAATACATGCAAGTGTAATAATTAGATAAACTAATGTCCAATAGAAATGTCGTACGTTCTCTCCTTTTTTTTTTTATTTTTCCTTTGTCGCCTTCTCCCCCCACTATTTGCACTGTACAACTTTTTTCTTCTAAATATTGTTGAAAATCCGTTCCATATTTTTTTTTTGTTTTGTTTTTCTTGGGGCCAACATCAAGCGACGTAACCTCAGAAAAGTAACGCATTAAACTCCACGAACACCAAAAACCCCACCAATACAAAAAAAAAAAAGAAAATGTCGTCGTAAAGATAAAATATCTACAGTATCAACTTATCAACCGGGCGTGCTTGATCTATTTTGTTTTATATATATCATCCCCTCAATTCGGATCAGCCCAACTCTTGTTGCAATATTTTTCTATATCTAAAAATATTCAGCAATTATTAGTTCATGAGCCGTGAGCTAACGGAAAACTTGTCAAATAATTCGGTCTACATGTATTCGGGGAAGTTATAACCATATATCATGCATGGCTAAATAAAAAATGCCCTACTTGCTCCACAATACCCACCAAACCAGAGCCACCGAAAAAAAAAAAAAAAAAAAAATCACGCCAGCTCATGACTTGAATGTATCATTTATCATTTCACTCATAACCCCAACAAGAGTATTTTTATGTAATCTCCATTTCGGAAAATTCTCTGTTTTGAAAGACCAAGTATATAAATAATAAATAGACAATCAAAGAAATAGGGTATTAATGAAATATTATCCTGAATCAAATCTACAACCTTACATTGAAATATAATAATGTATTGATTTGTAACTAATAAATGAATTCAACGTGGCAATGTACCAGAAAAATTTTTGGAAAACCAAAGCCACAATTCTGGCAGTCGGTATATGTGGACTAGAGAACGCAATACTGTAGGATGTCTATGAAATGCTACTGTATTATATGACCAGTTTCGCTGCGTTGATTCCAGATAATTAATTACACATGTACTACTACATTTGTACACTAAGTACTGCACAAAAGAGAGAATTCTCACATCAAGCACTGAAAAATTATTGCGATGCACATCTAGTACAAAAAAAACAACCATTAATTCGAAGTAGCTGTTTGTACCACCAGGCTGTGAAACAAGTTAGCTTATAATTAAGCTAAACATGAAAAAATTAAACGACAGCGGCAGGATTCGAACCTGCGCGGGCGAAGCCCAAAAGATTTCTAATCTTTCTCTTTAACCACTCAGACACGCTGCCTTTAAGTGAAAGTTTGACTCACTCTTAATAAAGACACTCACTTTGTTTACTAATTTGGCTCTATGGTTTCATAAGTTTAAATTATGTAAGCATGATAGGAGGATAATTAATCCTGTTGTGGTGAATTAAAGAGTTTAAGCTCTCACATTCAAGCCACTACCACATGTGTTGGAAGCTACATCCTTAAGGCATTAATTTGCCTGTCGATATGATGTACCAACAAAACGTACCCTAATTAATGTATTTCTAGCGAACATTCTCTATGCTGTAGTCTACAACCATAGCAACCTAAAAACTTTGTTCCATAGCTGGAATCAAAACATTATCTAAACCACTAAGTTTGGGTATAAGGATTGGATCTTAAAAGAAATATTTAAAGAATGCAAAGTTTTCAAGTATTCTAGGAATAATATCATGTGAATAAATACTTAAAATTTTTATGTGGTTTTTAATTAATTATTTAACCTAAAAGGAAACTTCTAAAATGTAGTAAATAAATTCATATGTATATATATATCCAATTAGTCCTCAATTGAATTTGGCAAATAAAACAAAAATACAGTAAACTAAATACACATTTCTCAAACAATGTCTTCAGTTTACTTCCTGTAGTTGTTGTTGGGGGTTACAAGATTCATGTATATTTATCAGATAAGTTGCTAAAAGATTGTTCGATGAATTTTGGATTTATTTGGTTTGAAAGTATTTTGAAAAAAATTCGCAGAAATATCTTCATAAAAAATTGATTATTTTTTTTTGCAAGTGTAGTAGCAACATAATTGACAGTAACAGGGTAATTGTTAACGTACAACAGTATTAACTCTAACTGTGATATTTTTATATATCAGTCTTTTGAAGTTTTTGAGATTTAAGAATAAGTATTGAATTATAGGATTTACTAGATTCAGATTTACTTTACGTGATAAATCAAATATAGCCTGCATTTATGTATTGTATGCCATACTAGACGCATATGCGCAATATAATTGATTGGGTGGTAACAGATCTGCAAGTATTTAAATATCAATATATAGATGGTCATCCTTGATTTGGGCGAGTATAAACTGTGCAACTTACTATTATTCACAATTTATTAAAAAAAATAATCCCATAAATAGGTTGTTTTAAAGAAAAAAAAGAAACGACAGCGGCAGGATTCGAACCTGCGCGGGCGAAGCCCAAAAGATTTCTAATCTTTCTCTTTAACCACTCAGACACGCTGCCATTAGATGGAAGTTTTGGAGACCCTGGAAAAATATTCAATATTTGATGTTCATCAAGAAAAATAAACTTTGAGAAGGAGATCAAGATACGTAGGAATGACACAAAGTGCAAATTAAATGATAAGTACTGATGATCTAAGAAATATATCAGAATCATTTGAATATGGTGATTTATCCCTTCTATGACGTAAAGCGAATTTAATCCTTTTAGTTCCATGAATTGGTTTAGTAAAAATTAATAATTTTAATTCTATAATTTAGTCTTCATTGTTCATGATTCATGCGTCATAATAATCGAACCATCATATTATTAGAAAGTAGCCACAAGGATTGTAAATATCAAAATATTTGGCCGTTTGTACGGCTGCTTTACTTTTTTGGTTCATCGGGCCGTTCGCTTTTATGCTTAAAGTAGAAAAACGCAACAAAAACTTCCGAACAGAGAATTAGTAAGCATGTATTGTTAAAGGGTAGATGAGATATTTTTCCGAATTTGATCTCGAATACAAGTCCAAACCTTTGGCAAAATCATTCACATTTGTATTAGACGCTTGAGTGTCTTACTTGTACCTGATTATAAGGTGTTGCAGTTCATCAGACCAGAGATGGACGATATAGCTTTTAATAGGTACCAAATAGACTTTTTCCCCCGCCACTATCTTCGGAAATATGCCCTGCTCAAAATTGAAAAAAAAAAAAAAAAGAATAATAAAGAAAGGAAAATCACAAAGAACAAAGAAGGGATGGAAAAAGTAACAAAAAAAAAAACCGCAATTGTAGCCCCGGAAAGTCTGCGTCTTTTTCGTTGTCCGCGTTTATTTCAAGGGACATCTGTTCAACTCGTTATCCAAAATTGTGGCATGATTAATTAATAAGCACATTCTAGTATATAAGGAATAGAAAATCTCTGAATTATTTCTTCATTTTAATCATTTTGATACTATAAACAATCAATAATAAACCATGACAGTATCAACCGAAGTTAAGCCATCTGATGAAATTACAGGTGCCCCAGAAGTAGACTACTACACACCAGAACAACCGATTAGAGCAGGTACTTTCTATCAAGAATCGCCAGATCAAGTTGCCCCAAAGATATTTCAACCTTTGAAAATAGGTAAGATTACTTTACAAAATAGAATTGGAGTTAGTCCAATGTGTCAATATTCTGCTGATTCTAAATTTGAAGCAACTCCTTATCATTTGATTCATTATGGAGGAATAGTTACACGTGGACCAGGGATTACCATTGTCGAAAGTACTGCTGTCTCTCCAGAAGGTCCGTTATCTCCACATGATTTAGGAATTTGGACTGATGAACAAGCTCAAAAATTAAAACCAGTTGTTGATTATGCTCATTCTCAGAAACAATTGATTGCTATTCAAATTAACCATGGTGGTAGAAAAGCATCTGGTCAACCACCATTCATACACTTGGAACAAGTCTCCGATAGATCAGTTGGTGGATTTCCAGATAAAATAGTCGCGCCATCCGCAATCCCTTTTAGACCAAATGGAAATTTGCCAACTCCAAATGAGTTAACTAAAGACCAAATTAAACGTATTATCAATGACTTTGGTGATGCTGCTAGAAGAGCAGTTGAAATTAGTGGATTTGATGTTATTGAAATTCATGGTGCCCATGGATATATCATCAATGAGTTTTACAGTTCAATTTCCAATAAGAGAACCGATGAATATGGAGGTAGTTTTGAAAATAGAACTAGATTTTTGAAAGAAGTCATTGATAACGTTAAATCAAAAATTCCTAAAGATACCCCAGTTTTCCTCAGAATTTCAGCAGTTGAAAACAGTCCAGATCCAGAAGCTTGGACTATTGACGATTCTAAAAAATTGGCAGATATATTGATTGAAAAAGGAATCGATTTGTTGGATGTTTCTTCAGGTGGTAATGACTATAGACAACCACCAAGATCAGGTATTGCAAGAACAAAGCGTGAACCAATTCATCTCAAGTTATCACGTGCTATTAAACAACATGTTGGTGATAAATTATTAATTAGTTCTGTTGGTGGGTATCATTATGATGCAGAAGAAACCAATAGATATTTGGAAGAAGGTGCATTTGATTTAGTTTTAATTGGTAAAGGATTCTTGAGAGATCCAGGTTTGGTTTGGAGTTTTGCCGATAAGCTTAACGTGAGACTTCATCAAGCCTTACAATTGGGTTGGGGATTTTGGCCAAATAGACAACAAATTATAGATTTGATTGAAAGAAGTTCTCAGAATTAGACTTTATTTCAAACTGTTTAGAGTAGAATAGACTTATATATACCTTAATATATTACTAACCATTTGTTTCAGTCCAAGGTTTAGCACGTTTCAAAGTTTAAATATGAAACAAGCTATTGCCCACATATTTGAAAAAAAAAAATTGAACTTTAAATTTTTTATTTTTTATTTTTTTTTTTTTTTATTCTTAATTTTTCTTAGTAATGTGCCATTTTGCAACACATTAATCAATTAAATTTTTCTCTCTCGTCCATGTTGAAAAATAACTCAATCTATCTAAAAAAAAAAAAAAATATAATAGAATTCCCAAACTAACTACATAACCATGGTTTATATATATATATATATATATAAGAACTTTCCTTTACCATGCAGTTTTAATTTAATTGTTATATTTTTTTTTCTTTTTCTCTTTTGATGTAGCAAGCAAATACCATATAGCTTTAATCAACATCAACAATGGCTAGACTTCCAGAGATAAAAGAAACACGTCAAGTGGTATTCAACATTTCCCAAAACTTCAAAGTTATCAAAATATTAGGTGAAGGGGCATACGGAATTGTGGCATTGGCAGTACACATTCCAACAGGGACTAAAGTAGCCATTAAAAAAATTGAACCTTTTGAAAGACCTTTATTTTGTCTTCGTACATTACGAGAAATCAAATTATTAAACAAATTCAAGTATCATGAAAACATAATCAGATTATATGATATTCAAAAACCGCTAGATTATTCTCATTTTAATGAAGTATACCTTATTCAAGAATACATGCCCCTGGATTTACATAATATAATTCATACTCATGTTTTAAGTGATCAACACGTTCAATATTTCACATATCAGATATTGAAGGGTTTAAAATTAATGCATAGTGCTAAAGTAATCCATCGTGATTTAAAACCATCCAATATTTTAGTAAATGAACAATGTGATTTGAAAATTTGTGATTTTGGTTTAGCTCGATTAGATGCTAAACATTACAACTTAAAAGAGACCCTGAAAATTTCCATGTTGACTGAATATGTTGCCACGAGATGGTATAGAGCACCAGAAATTATGTTAAGTGCATCAAATTATTCTACTGCAATTGATCTTTGGTCAGTGGGATGTATTTTGGCTGAACTTTTAACATATAAAGCTTTGTTTCCTGGAACAGATTACATCAATCAATTAAGATTGATCTTTGAAGTATTGGGAACTCCTTCCGATCAAGATTTAACAATTATAAAATCAGAACGTGCTCAAAAATTCATCAAATCATTACCATATAGAGTGAAAATCGATCTTACTGATTTTGTCAATAATCATCCATATAGACGAATCAAAGTTCGTGCTAGAGAGACAGTTAATCCTTTGGCAATTGATTTATTGGAGAAATTGTTGGTGTTTGATCCAGCTAAAAGAATAACGGTTCAAGAAGCATTAGAACATCCATATTTGGAAGCATACCATGATCCATCAGATGAACCAATCACTCTGCCAATACCAGCTGAAGAGTTTGATTTTGATACGGATAAAAAAGACTTGGATTTGAATGAATTGAAACAACAAATTTACAAGCAAATCACCACCACCCAAAATAATTAAATTTAAAATAAACGTTTATTCGATGTTTTATTTCTCTCTCTTTTTTTAATTATAACATAGAGTTATTACTATATATCTTTCGGTTTAATATATATTCTTTTTTTTTTTTTTCCCTCTTGTATATCCATTTGTTAATTATCTTCTTTCAACTGTGAAATAGTGCAAGAAAATGTATCCCAAGATCAAAAATACAACTGATAAACCACCCAAGAAAGAGACATCTTTCCAGAATGCACCAACTTGAAATCCAAATGTACTCAAAATGACTGCTCCAGGTACTTCAATGGATAAACCGTATTTCTTTTCTCTTAAAATTAAATCTTTGACTTCGTTGATAGATAATGCTTCATAAGCGTAATGGAAAACCGAGATCCATTCTAGCCATTTAATTTCGGTATTCAAATCTTCACTATTTATAAACAAACCAGCAAACAACAATGACATCAATAACAACAATACACCAATCATGGTGGATGTACCAGGTTCTTTAATTAATATTCCTACTATTAACATTTCAAGTGAAACAGCAATATTAAACAACACCAATACTAGAATAGTTTTGATAAAAGCATTGTGTTCCATGGTCAAACCAACTAATGGATAAGCAATACTTATTAAAATAATTGGCGGCAATACTCTTAATGGAATAATGTCACAGAAGACTTTGCTTACGTAGTAACTCAATGGATTGTAATAATTGTTAGCTCTTTCTCTGATAAAAATGATTCTTTCACTAGCAAATGAGTGTAATCCAGTCAATGCAGAAAATCCAAAAAATGCCAATAAAAAGAAAAAGAACCCTAATCTGTTTTGGAAACCACTAATATCATTTGAAACATTATAGTATAAATACCCACAGAATAAACCAACAGCCAATGACAACACATAATGGGCCAACAAAAGTCTTGGGTTTCTGTACAAGTTTTTAAATGTTCTTGATGCAAGAATAAAAACCTGTGTAAAAAATGTAGCCTTCTTGATATCGTGACTAGTACGCTCAATTGGAATTGGATTTTCTTTACCAGAGTTTATCTCTTGTTTGATTTCAATAGCTAAGGAAGATTCCACAAATAACGTAGGTAACTTGTTTCGCAAACGGATAATGGTCTCTTCTTCCCCAGTCTTGGAAGTATGGCGCCCAATGATATCAGTATTATATTCATCACGATGAACAGCGTAATGCTCCCATTCTCTGGTGGTATCTTCTTGACTTGCAGTTCTGTTGGACAAAAATGCTTCGTGAATATCTGCATCATGAAGATCAGTAGATGAGGCAGCAACAACTTCTGAGTCAGCATTAGTCACTTTGACAATCTTGTTATGATCAGCAGTAATATCAATCAAATAGTCGGCAATGTTATAACCAAGAGGACATTTGTAACCATTCTTAGTAAAGAAATCATTACATTTTATCATTTCACCAGAATAAATTAAATCACCTTCACTAAGTAAAATCAATTTGTCAAACAAGGAAACAATGTTACTTCTTGGTTGATGGATGGTGAAAATCACCGTTCTATCATAATCACGAGACAATTTAACTAAACAGTCAACAACATTTGTAGCATTATAGGAGTCCAAACCAGAAGTAGGTTCATCCAAGAACAAAATTGATGGTGAAGTGACTAATTCACAAGCGATTGAAACTCTTCTTTTTTCACCTCCGGAAATACCTCTCTTAAAATTTGACCCTATAACTCTATCTTTGATATTCAAAATTCTCAACTCATTAAGAACCTCAATGACTCGCGCCTGTTTTTGAGCCAAGCTCATTTCACGTGGAAGCCTTAACAATGCACTATTCAAAACGGTTTCATAAACAGTCAATGTAGGAATTAGATAATCTTCTTGATCAACAAAACCAACGATGGATTTATAGTACTTAGGATCAATAGCATTTCCATTAACGTGAATTGACCCACCAATTTTGCCTCCCTTGTTCTTTCCAGCTAAAATATCCAAAAGAGTTGTCTTACCGGCACCTGAACCTCCCATTATAGCCAAACATTCTCTAGGTTTAACTAATCCAAAAACATTATTCAATACTTGACGTCCATCGGCAACTTCATAGCTGATATTCTCAAATGATAAGGTGGTTGGTACAAAATTTTGATTCATTACACTAGGATCGGATTCCAATGGTTCATAACCTGGTTTCTTGAATAAAGCAGATTCACTGATGTTACGTAAAAGAGTAGCAACCACCAAAATACAAACTAATAAGACACCAATAATGACAAATATATTACCTAGAGTTAGTTTTGGATTATCTGGCGTGGTGTATCCTGGAATTTGACTCTTGTGAACACATTCACCAGATTTACATTGTAAAGTAATATAAGGATCACCAAAAACACTTTGAATTAAATCATTCATACTTGGTTCGGAGAAACGACATTTCTTATTTGCAACATCACAAGTGAAATCACCTGGACCACGAATAGTTTCCGTTAAAAATTCCGAGATATCAATGGAACCTTCTTTCCCACAAAGCATTCTATCAGGCAAACATTTACAGGCAACCTCTTCACAATTGTAATGGGTAGTATTAGCAGCTAAATCATAATCCAACTTACATTTGTTCAAATCACAATAAAAGGACTCAATTTGGTCAATCCAAAATTGGAAATTACAGTTTCCCGAGGTTGCATTACATGCAAATGTTGCTTGAGGTATCTGTCCCTTTAGAATAGAAAGAATTTTTGGATTGGTAACGTCACACATTTGGTGTAACCTTTCAACAATAATACCATCTTTATAACAAGTTCCCTTTAATCCTTCAGGCATGAATTGGTCACAAACATGATCTGCTTCACATAGATTACAGTTGATACCAGTCCAACCTGGTTTACAAGCACACTCTTTTTGCTTTCTAATTGGTCTCTTTGAATTCCCATCTCCTAAGGAGCCACACAAAGGTTCAGAACAATCGGTACCACCAAACCCTTCTTGACATTCACAATTACCTGTGAATGTATTACATTGGGAAAATTGAGTACATTCAAAGTTTGGAAGGTTACAGTTAAAACATGGCGGGCAATCTTTGTCTTCATCGCTTCCTTTGCCCGGATTTCCACGACCAGCAATCTCGGGTTTAACTTCAAAGATATCATTGATGGCGAGTGGTTTTTTTATCCTATTAAATGATGCCTGAAGATCTTCTTCATTTTCAATTTTGATCGAGTTTACTAAACCAGATATTAATGAAACTGTTAAAAAATTGATAAGGAATGAAGCTTTCATAATAATGATTTAGGCTATTGCTTAGATTCGGGTAATTTGACTATGTATAGTAGTTTTGGAAAGTAGGGAAGATAGCTAATTCAATTGATAATATGATAAGGTTGAATAAATGAGTGAGTTATAATAATAACGATACAATATGAAGAAGAAGTAAATTTATTAGAAAGGACTTTTAAACAAATAATAAAAAAAAAATAAAATATCAATGCAAAGAAAAATACTAATTAATTAAAAAAAAAAAAAACTATGTGTGGACTCGTGGATTTAAATTCACTGTTGAGTTTAGTAGATGTAGCAATGTGACAAAATCAAGTGAACAATCATAAAACAAAAAAGAAAGTCGCCCACGCCAAAAAATAATAAAAACTGTTTTGAAAGTACAGTACATATAGGTCGTGTGAATTTGTTAGTGAAGTGGCAAAAAATAAATATATAAAAAAACAAAACAAAATAAAATAAAATTATATCTAGACAATTATAACAACCACAACATCTGGAAGATCTACACATATCCAACAGAAACTTTTATCAACACTCTTCCCACAATCAATACAGATGAAAGATGCCAGGGATTAAAAAGAATAGAAAAACTTATAAACAGGCGAGTTTTAGAAGAATACTACGATCAAAACTCAATTCAGGTGATAGTTCTCTCGGAGTAACTTCCATAAAACTGGATAACTGTGACATTTTAATATATTTGATTTATATGAACTACCTCAATGAATTGATTAAAGAAGGTAGTGATCCATCAAATGGAGGCGCTGGTGAAGAAGGAGAAGTAACTGAGGAGAGGCTACTGAATGCAAACGACAAGTTATCTAAAAAATACAGGGGGTAAACAAAATTTAAAGTATTGTTTTATATACAGATATCTATTTAAATACAGAGTTTGGGTTTTGTAATGTTTCAATCATATCAATAGCACCTTGAGGGTCGCTCTTATTATATACAAATAACCCTTGTAATTGGGCAGTACTGACATGTTGCAAACCTAGTTTTCTATATTTGGCCAAAAATTCATCACATAACCCTACTTCATTCTCATAAAATCTCATGAACATATGTCTTACTTGGTATTCAGTAGCATTATCAATTAAAACTTTAAAATCAACTCTACCTGGTCGAAGCAAAGCTGGATCCAATTTCTCTGGATGGTTGGTAGTCATAAAAGTGATACATTCCTCTGCACTGGCAACACCGTCCAAAGCATTCAACAAACCAGAAAAAGTAACACCGTTAGTATAACCTTGGTCAGCAGATTGTTCTCTCTTGTTGAAAGCTGCATCAACATCTTCTAATAACAAAATCGATCTGTTAGGTATATGGTTCATCAAATGATTCAATCTATCATCGGTGAGATTATTCTCCGACAAGTTCAAAATGCAAATATTATAGTCCAACTCACCAGCTAATGCTTGAATAAATGAAGTTTTACCACTACCTGGTGGACCAAATAACAAATAGCCTCTTCTATACGGAATACCTCTTTTATGATACCATTCACCACTGGTAAGAAAATCCTTGACGTCAGCCAAAATTTTTTCCGCAATTCCGTTGTCCAATATAACCGACCCAATCATTCTTTTAGATCTAGGTTGACCAAATGGTCTCCATTCCGGACCCCAAGAAGTGAAGATAACAGTTTTCCCTTCACAAGCTTTCAATGCCAAATTTTTTGCTTCACCAAGAAGATCATTGAACAAATTCCGATCACGGTAAAGGGTAGTTAAAGTCACAGTTTCAAATGGGGTACCATTTGTCATATCCAATAATTTCCCAGATCTTTCACGATTAACTAACATATATGCTCCTTTGTACTTGATTAAGTGTTTGCCTGGCCCTGGAACCAATGAGAAATTTGTTGTTATGGCCCCATTATCATGAGTTACAACGTTGGTTTCCACAGACAAATGACGTGATGTTCTGTGCTTGTATTGTGACATCCATTCTAAAAACCAAAGATATGATTTATCCTTTGATGGTATTTCTAGATCGACTAATAATTGTCTGTAGATAAATCCTGATCCTTTCACGAACCCCAGTCTTGCTAATGCCAATCCAGTCCCAAGTAACATTAATCCACCACCAGCTGCAAAGTATGGGTTATTAACAATGATCTCATTAAACCCCAGAGATATCATACCTGACACAGACCCATCTGATGAATTTTTTATCTTTTCAAAATCTATTGCTTGGGGCTGAGACATTCTTTTTGATTGTCTAGTTTAGTACTGGGGATTTTTCACTTTTTTTTTTCAATTGGTACAATAATTTTTCTTTTTTTCTGTTTGTTTGCTTTTCGTAGCATTGCTTCTACAGATTTGTTGATAGAGCCAGATCAACCAAAAAAAATAAGGCGATGCTCGGGAGGAGGGCGCGGGGGGAAAAGAAGTCACTTAGGCACATATGTACTCATAGTGCGTGTGAGATTTGGTTGATTTGAATTTTTCTTCTATTTTTTTGGATTGCGGATATCGACACATTTTTTCTCTCTCTCTTTGTCTTATTCTATGTGTTCTGGACACTTTTTTCCCTTTATTAATTAGATATAAACGAAATCTCTTTTTTTTTTTTTTTTTGGTTGCCACTTCTTATTATTCTTTTATTCACAGTAATATACTAGATATCCACATTTGCTTTTATCATTGGCGTTCAGTTCAATTATGAGTTCAGGTAGTTATAAGGATACTTTAACGACGGCACATTCATCAAGCAATCCCGACATCCAGATTGACAATGATTCAGATGATGAATCACCAGTTTCAGTAGAAACAAACAATTCCCCCGAAAACCCACCAAATCAATTACATCCTACCAATCCATTCAGATCTTCAGCCACAGCGGTATTGGAATCTTCACATGAATCTACCCCCGTATCCCAAGCACCACCATCGCAACTTGAACCACAGCATTTGCGTACCAAGATTCCAAATCAAGAATTATTGAAATATCCCTTTAAGACATTGAATAGAATTTTGGATGATTTGAAATGGACAGTTCCTGTAAAGAATTTGTACAACTTTAGCTTGTTGAATAGCAAACCAATTGACTATTCAGAGGAGCTAAGTAGAGTTGTCGATTCTAGTATCCTTCCATTTGATACTTTGATTCTCAACAATGATGTTGATTATTGCAGGTCAGTTGAAAAATCGGAGTACCCTGAAACACATCAAGTAGTATACATAATGAGAGGATTGTTACTGGATAAAAAGAAAAACATTTACCATTTTAGAATAGTTGCTCTCGAGACCAACTCAAATCCATTTGTTACAAAAATCATTGACAAGCATCATTATCATATTATTCCAAAGAATGCAGTTTCAGCTCATGACTTGAAGTTATTATATGATGAGAGTAGTGAGCTTGAAGGAATAATTGATGACAGTTACTATAAGAGTTTAAATTCTCCAACTGGACAAATATTGAGAGTGACTTTGTTTAACCAGGAATTTTCTCAAGAAGATTTGATTCCATTGATTGATGATAAGCTAATTAAAGAAAGGTACTTGTCTGGTATTGAAAGGCATCCTTCTTTATCACCTGAAACGATTCCAAACTCTATTCATTGCATTAAAACCTTGGTCAAGGTTTTGAAAGGTCCAGTAATGTTGAAATCAATGGATCCAATCAAAACAATCAGTCTCAAAAACACAGTATTGGATGCCCAAATTGATGTTAATTTATTATTTGACAAGTTATCTTTCACTCTGAAAGGTGACGAAGTGATTCCACCCAATTTGAATGATTTAAGAGGATCAAAGGAGTCATACATTAGAAAAATCTTAGAGTTAATCTATATTGCAAAGAATCTAAGCATATCCCCAAATGAATTTCAAAGTTTATACTCATTTTCGGATAATATGTCACAAATTTTTAATACAATAGTTGAATTTGATAAGCATGTTAGTGTTGCAAACTTTAGCAGCAACTATTCAAACAGGTTCCCATTCTTCATCAACCTTAGTGCGTCAGCTTATTTTTCTGATGAGTTAATTATAAAGTGTTTTGAGTTGACTGTACAGTCTGATCGTGATAATAGTCTTTATTATGTTGACTCCTTGAAACAAATTCGTAACTTTCGTCACAGTAGCGGCAATGGTTATTCCAATACCAGATTAGATTACTACTTTAGACAACATGAATTAATTGGATATAGTGATTACATTGAATCAATGAAAATATTAGGGTTGACGGTGGAAAACAATGACATTGATTCGATTGATGATGATGTTATAATTGCCATGTACCGTACACAGATTAAAAATGATTCGAGGAATTATCAATATTTCAATGATCACTTGAGAAAAATTGCCAAAATCAAAAATTCTGAAGGACTTTTCGATTTTATCCACGGAGAATTATTGCCCGATAGTTTGGCACTTGAGGAATTATCTATTGAAGAAATTACTGAAGATGATGTGGTTATAACTGCTTATGAGTTTAAATTAGATGATCTCTCTCAAAGTAATGGATTCAACCCTAATGCAAATGAGGTTGTGTTATTGAATAAGGCATTACTATCAGTAGCGGTGAATCGAAAGAGTTATATTTTGTTGAATTATTTGGAAACTAAAATGCCTGATTATGTCAAGATACCTGCAATGGATGATCTCACCATTAGCAGGGCCTATGACTTACTTGGAATCAGTAACAAGGCGAACGAAACGGAAATTATTAACGCTTTTCAAAACAAGTCAATTCAAGAAGCTGATGTTCGTTTGTTAAGGTGTGCATTTCTTTTAATCGCTGAGCTGAAAAAGTCGGATATATTATTTAGTTTTGCAAAAACAGGTAAGATAGATACATCGTTGTTACCTGCTGAAAACTGGCCGGCTGGTTTAGACAATATTGGAAACACTTGTTATTTGAATTCATTATTGCAGTACTACTTTTGTATTAAACCGTTAAGAGATTTAATCTTGACTTTTAATGAGAAAGATCACAAGTCAGAAGATTATTCTGAAGAGAGGAAAGTTGGGGGTAGAAAAGTTGAAAAATCCGAAGTTCAAAGATCGAGTCAGTTTATTTACCAATTACGCCGTTTGTTTGAGGAAATGATTTATAGTAACCAAAGATGTGTTGAGCCAAATAAGGAGTTGGCATATTTATCATTCCTTCCTTTATCGCAACCAGTCAATTTTAGACAGCATGATACGAAATTGGAAAGAAAAACTGAGGATGAAGTTATTGAAGTCAAGATAGAAGATGATGAAGAAAACAATTTGATTCTCGAACACAAGGAAGATTCGGTTGGTACACCATTCGAATCAGATGCTTCGGCCAATGTTAATGATGTTACAATGATAGATGAAGAGTCTGTTCCTGTTAGTAATAGTGGCAATCCAGATGAAGATGTTATTCTTGTTGACATTGACAGTGGGTCCCCTCAAGCACAGACCGCCCCACCGGCATTACCACCTCGTGAGAAAGAAAACAACTTTGATGATGATGAAGATGAATTGGAAACTCCAGGAACTTCTAGTGATGATGACCATAATTCTGCACTTCCAAAGATCCTCCCAATCCTGACTGATCAAATAGAAAGTACAATTGAAGTTGGTAGACAACAAGATGTTACTGAGTGTATTGAAAATGTTATCTTTCAAATCGAGACAGCTTTGCCTCCACAATCATTAGATAAAGATGGGGAACAGTATGATTTGATTAAGAAGTTGTTTTATGGTAAAACAAAGCAAACCATCACTCCTTTGGACACATCACTAGAAAGTCGAGTTTCATTTGAGAGGTTTTTCAGTTTGATTATCAACGTAAGTGATCATCCAAAAAGTATCTATGATGCATTAGATTATTATTTCAATGAAGATATTGTCAAGTTGGAGGAAGGATTGGTTAAGAAAAGTATAACTATTCTGGAATTACCACAAATTCTCCAGTTTCATGTACAAAGAGTTATGTTTGATAGAGAGAAATTAATGGCTTACAAATCTATTGAACCAATCCCATTCAGTGACAAGATTTATTTGGATAGATATTTGGATACGAATGATGAAGAGATTCTTAGCAAAAGAAATCAAGTATTTGAATGGAAGAGAGAAATTAAACAATTACAAGAAGAAAAGGCTAAAATATCACAAACCGATCCTGAGACTTCATTGAATATAATTGATAATTTGAGAATCACCAAGAAATATCTTGAAAAACGAATTATACTTCATGATTCATTAAGTATTGATTTGACAACGATTCAAATAATTCAACAGGAAATTGATAAATTATCATCACAATTACTTGAAATTGACTCTCAAATCGAGAAAATGAATCATTTGATAAATAATCAATTTATTAACTATAAAGAAGTTTGTTACGATATTTTTGCAATTTTTATTCATCGTGGTGAAGCTAGTTATGGACATTATTGGATTTATATTAAAGACCCTCATAATAAAAACATTTTTAGAAAATACAATGATGAAATTGTTACGGAAGTTCCTACTAGTGAAGTTTTCAATTTCTTGGAGACTAATACTGCTACTCCTTATTATATTGTTTATGTTAAAGATGAATTAGAAATGAATTATATAGAGCCATTAAAGAGAGAAATCAAGCAGTAATAATTGATGAAGCTAAGAGAGTTGCCCTGAAAAAAGGATTTTTAATATCGTTTCATAGATTTTAATAATACATCGTTATCTCACTTATTATCTGTTGAAACTTACAATTTATGAGTAAACTTGTATAAGTATTTATTTATATATTTATTATTTATATCTAGTACAACGTCATAATTAATTAATTGATTAATTAATTAAAAAAAAAAAAAAAATAATACAAAAGAAAGAAAAAAAAATACCACATAACATTCAATTAATTATCATTATAATACTCACGCTTTATATTATCATCTATTCCATTTTTCTCCTTTTATTACTATCATCACCACTACCTTCATGTTCATCTTTATGTTGAATAATTGGAGGCAAATTAACTGAATTTCTAATTGATTTATCCAATTCACTTACACTTGGCAAAGCAGCAGAAGTAGATGTGGAACCAGAAATCATAGATTCTTTACCAACTGAAGATAAATTTGTTTCTTTAGTTTCACCAACACTTCTTGGAGGTGTTGCTGTCTTATTAAATCTTGGACTTGGAATTCTTAATGAATTTTGATGTTCATAAACCGCAGTAAATGAATTTCTTTGAATGAAATATGGAGATTGTGGAGCTACATGATCTGATATTGGATTAGGTAAGGAGTTTGTTCTTGAAGTTTGAACCTGACTTGGTCTTTGTTGTGGTTGAACCAATTGTGAGACAGTTGGTTGTTTAGTTGATGGTGGAGGAGGTGGTGGTGGAGGCTGAGGTGCTTGCACCTGTTGTTTAACTTCACCGATTGGGGTTTTAATTCGTGGAGGGTTAACTGGAGTTAATGGTTGTTGTTGTTGTTGTTGTTGTTGTTGTGCGTTATTTGATTTTCCAACATTACTTAAAGGTGAATATGTAGATTCAGCACGATTTCTAAATACATGTTGCTGTTGGAGCTGTTGTTGTCCCACAAAATTGGGGTTCAAGTTGGATGATGGTTCTTCAATTAAAACTCTAGAATTATGTCTTGAAGGAACAGGTTGTAAAGGATCATAAACTGATAAATTTCTCTTGGAATTGTTACTGTCTTCACGTTTTCTGAAAAACCCATTATTGGATTCTGAATTATTATTGTAGATTGAATAATGTGGATTTAACGGGTATGGTTGAGCAGCAACACTAACAGTAGAAGGATTTCTTGAACTATTAGCTGAGTCAAGATGATAACTCGACGAAACAGATGAATGATGATGTTGTTGTTGTGGAGGAGGAGGTGGTGGTGGACCTGATGGTAGAGGAACACCTTGCTGGGCCACTTGTAACTGAACACCTTGTTGTGGTTGCGGTTGTGGCTGCTGTTGTGGTTGTGGTTGTGGTTGTTGCATTGGGGGAGCTTGATGTATTGGAATCATATTGATTCTTTGAATTCTTTGGTTTATTATACTCTTCAAGTTTCTTACATCTGATGCTGTTTTATCATCATTCTTTGATAATTTCTCCACAATATCCAAGACTGATATTGAATCAATAATTTGACATTTTAATTCATTTTGTAAAGTTTCACATCTATTATTCATATGGAAAAAATCATTTCTTAATAGATTGATTTGATTAGTCAAGTCAAGAAGTTTAAAATTTGTTGCATTTTCATATGAAGAATGTGCTGGTATTGATGGTCTCGCAATATATTCTTGAGGTTGTTGAGGAATGGGTACTTGAGGTTGTACACCATATTGTTGTGGTTGTACTTGAGGTTGATAAGATTGTTGAGGAACTGGTGTAGAAGGAGAACGTGGTCTGTTATCAACAGGTGAATTTATCGATGTTATACTATGATGATGAGCAAAATAATGATTAGCTTCATCACTTTGATATGAATATGCGTAATCAGTTGGTTGCGAAGTTGGTGGTAATGATTTTATATTAACAATTTCTTTTTGAGCATTTAATGTCTTTGAACTTCTTCTTTTTATATGTTTTAATGATTCTGTATCACCTTTTCTAAATTGATTAGTTGAATGTCTAAATTCCCATCTATTAGATTGTTGTTGAGACTGTTGTTGTTGATCTTCTTGATTTAAAAATGTTTCATTGACTTTGTGGAAACCATACATGTTTAATTGTCGTATAAACGAGGCAATATTGGTATGTTTAAAATATTGTGCCAATGCTTGAGAAAATTCTTCCCCTGGGGTAACATAAAATGAATCTAAAGATGGAGACCACCATATTAGATGAGATATGGAATCGTCATGCAACATATCATAAAGTTTATGAATAAACACAACCTGTGTTTTTCCAGTTGAATTAGAATTAGGATTAGAACCCTTGGAATCATTAGATGTATTGTTTGTTCCTGTTGGTGTTAGTGTAGTGGCTGTGGTAGAGATGGTGGTCGGATTTAGCAAGTTATTGGATTTCATATCTATTGGTGGATTCATTATGTTTGGTGTTGACAATCTAGAAACTTGTGAAGGAGCAGTAGAACTATTACTAACGAATGAAGGACTATGACTAATATGAAGTGGCCTTCTAGCAGTTGAAGCAGGTGTAGTGATTGAAGGGGTAGGTTCTATTAAATTACTCATGGAAAAATGGAAATAATTTAACAATCAGAAAAAAAAAAGCACTCACCGGGAAATTAAACAAATATAAAAAAAAAAAAAAAGACGCAGAAAATAAGTTGGATTTCTTTTTTTTTTTCTTTTGGAGCTTTAATGTTAAAAAAAAAAAAAAAAAGTCTAGGGGAACACAAAATAAGAAAAGTTTTCTTCTTCTTCTCCCTCTATTAATAATGAAGGGATAAATCTAAGCTGATGGAACTAATGCTATCACAAGGACCTAATTGTTTATAGTCAAATAATAATTAAAACTAATATTCAATTATAATAATATTTTTCAAGATGATATATCGTTCTTTTGGATTAAAAAATAATATGACTGATTTAAGCCCGGCCGAAATAAAAAAAAAGTTGCCACAAACGTTGAAAGCAGACGTTAAATAATAATAAATTAAAACTGGGAAAAAAAAAAATTCCGTATTTTAGAAAATGTATCTGGAAGCAAAGAAAAAAAAGAAAATCAAACAAAATATGAAAAAACCTCTCTGAAACGAATAGGCAATATCTTGTAAAAGGAAGTTAAATTCAAATCTTATGGAATAAATAACCAAAAAAAAAAAATACTTCTCGAAATATTAAATGTAGAAATACTTAATAAAGGGAAATATGACAATGGTTTGTAGCTTTTTTTTTTTATGTTGCAGATATGATATCAATCAATTTGTAATTAGGACTCAGGAGACTACCAAACGTTGTATTATTTGTGGTAGTAGTGATAATACTCTGTGAATCAAATTTAACAAAGATAATTAGAATAAGTAGGGATGGTAGTTCTTTCTTGTGGTTGTAATAAGCCAATGGATAAAGAAAGAAAGTGGTTGTAAAACAAAAAAAAAAAATTGTGAAGGGAGGATTGGTTAAAATAAAGTGTTGTGCCTTGTGTGTATGTGTGTGTATGTGTGTGCGTGTGGTTGTAAAACGAATAATACTATTATTGTTATAAAGTCTTTGAGTATGTGTTTGTAAGTTTAAAAGGGAAACAGTGAAAATGGAGTATATCACACTCTAGATAGGTTTTGTTGATAAGTAATGGGATAAGGATTGGTTAAACTAAGAGAAAAAAAAATAGAAAAGAATCAAAAATGGCAACCAAATACAAATCCAGGTACTTTAATCCTAGTTTTATATTAATTCAATTTGTATTGAACAATAGAGCCCACCCAAATAAACAAACAAAAAAAAAAAAAAAAAAGTAAAAAAAAAAAAAAAATGCTTTTTTAGTCAAATAATAAATTTGTGCAACATATTGATGTGTACTTTATCCTAAAAAAAAAAAAAAAACTAAAATGGACAAATAAATCTGTCCATTTGATGATTCCATGCTATAAGTAAACGATTTTTAACCTTGTGGCTTCTTTCCTTCTTTCTCTTTGGTCAACCTGATTTTTTTTTTTTTTTACAATATGTAAAATGGATTAATACTGCTTAAAGGGAAATTACTCAAGAATCTCACAAAATTGTGACTTGCATAAGCTCTTAAAATCATTTGCTATTCTTTACAAAAGAAAACAAACCACCATTTTCTGCAATGTTTAAAATATATATAGTACATGAAGGTATAAATTACCGTTAGTACATAATAAATACAAAAACTTACATACTGTACATAATTGGTATATTACTTTTCGGTTTTTTTTTTTCTCCTCCACACTCATACGAATAGCCGCAATCTTCTCTCATTAGGAGTAACCGCAATGCTGAATTTCACTTTTACTATTTGTAGAGTGATATCATCATCATCACCACCATAGTAGTGTAACTCTCTCTCTCTCTCTCTGTGTGTGTGTGTGTGTGTGTGTGCGTGATTGTTTTGTTATGACGATTTCAAATAATTAAAAATAGAATATAAAAATTTCAGGGCATTTTTATGCTTTTTTTTTTATTTTTGAAAATTCTTCCTCATCGTAATGAAATCTTAAAATTGATGACAGTGTATATAGTTAAAAAAAAAAAAAAACCAATGAACAGTATTTCTAACTAAAGTTGAATTCAAGCAAGAAAAAAGAAGGTTTTATTAAAACACAAGAACTTTCATTACAGTATATTTTGTTACTCATCATGTAACATAGACAATTGTTTCGTGGGACAACACATGTGGTGATTATTATAGACTTTCCACTCATTTAGTCATTTTTCTAGATGTTACTTCTATTTCAGCAACTAAAGAATAGAATAATGAAAGGAATTTTAAATGAAACGAGTCCTTACTCTAATTAATGATAACAAAAGGACACAAAATTTTCGTTTTATTCTATCAAAAGAATATTTAGATTTTTCTTTTATACAGATTAACTGTATGATGTAGATGTATATGCATATGCATATAAATGATTTAGAAAATGTTTCATATACTTGGATGAATGAGTTTACTATACTAGATTACAAATAATTCCTCAATATTTGACGATATTTTCCTGTTTTCCTCTTTGTTACATGGCACAAGAAATAAAAAAAAAAATCTAAACAATAGAAACAAATGTATTATTTCAAAGGGTTCTGTAATCATATTTCACTGTATGTGGAATCTGCGAAAGAAATGAATGATGATTTCTAGATTATTTTTACATGATTCTACGTTGTTTACCAAGTTATTTGTAGACGATTGAGTGAGTGTGTATATTTTATGATTTTTTTTTTTCTTATTTATTACTTTCATCAAGTATATTGCCAAGGTTCCAAGATTAAAATCATTAAATTATAGGATGATTTTTTTTTAATATACTGTTGTTCTGGTTGCTCACGTTAATCATCATCCAGTATAGGGCATTTTGATTATGAATCTTCGAATGACAATATCACAGCCCAATGTCATTAATCCGATAGTATTGTGCAATATCGGCTTAATGCACTTTTATTTTGGTGCAAAGTCATTTAATTTCAGTTGAATTTCATCTCATCGTTATTTCATTCCACGAGTAGGGCGGGGGGTGAGCATTTATTTGGTGAGAGAAAAGAAAAAAAAATCTAGGTGGATGATTAATAATAATAATACAAATTGAGATAACGCAAAATTAAAATCATGCTTGTATTTGGTTAGGTCCAATATCGTATTATATTTGGAGGTACCCTTTTACTTTGTTTAAATCCATACTTTTAAACTATTCTATATACACACATATAGATGCAGATACATATAACTCCGTTTTCTATATTTCCCCTTTTTCTCTGTCTTTTTTTTCTTCTTTTCTTGTCTTCAGCCCCACCATTTGATCTGTTGATTGTTATGTACTGTACCAATCATCCTGTAGTATTTCCCCCACTTCCCAGTAGCCCCCCTTCTTGAGCAAATTATTCATTTAGCTTAAGAAAATCTTGGATACCGTACATTTCAAGCAGGAGTGGACAGTTTCTTTTTTTTTTTTTTGTTTATTGCATTTTTTTCAAACCCCTATTCAAATTGATATGCGCGGGAAATTGAAATACTGTAACTTGCTTTGAATTAAAACATTGAAAATGAATTACTGTACATGTACAAATAAAAAAAAAATATTACTTAATTTGATGCGGTCATGATTATTCTATTCTATCATAAATGACATAAAGATACAGCAAATTATTACTAGAATCTTAACTTGCTTCTTTCTTTACATTTATTTGAATAATATTTCCTTCCGAAAAGAAATTAACGGATACTTGATATCATAAATTGTTTTGTGGATTGTATGGCTATGTGTGGGTAAGTTAAAAGTTTTCATTACAATCAAAAATGTATCTTATGTACGGTTCTAAAATAAGTATTTACACATTATTTTAAATGTATTGAATATCACAAAGTCAAATAGAAATTTAGAATAAAGGGAAAGATTATTATTGAAGATCTACAATAATTATCATTCTACTTCAAAATTTCTTAATTGTAGTTCCGATACAATCACCCTTCTTTGGAACAATATGAATTGAATTCCTGTAACTAGAACAAAGCACTATAGAAGGTTGAAGATACCATCACAAACAAAGTAAAAAAAAACAAATATGTATGGGTGGTGACATATCTACTATACAACTGCAAGCTCTAGGAATGTCTAACCGAAACAATAAATCTTTTTTAGACTTAATGGCAAATGCAACAATAAACACCGTACCGATTAGTTTAGATTTTGATCAAACAGTTTGATGAACCGAAAAACAAAAATAAAAAAAAGGAGAGATCTCTTAGTTAATCTTGTTTGAATCTGTAACAAATTAAACCTCAATGCTTGCTATGCTTGTTGTATATTCGCTAGTAATGGTTTGGATACTTGATCTTTCTCTTAAATGTGAGACGGCTTAAAGCGTATGTATATATATGTGTATGTGTTACGTGGGAAACCCAGATGTAAACCGCATTTTAGTATTGCAGATTATTTAATTTTGTCCTATTTCATTTCTTTTCATTCTTGATGTGTTATGTAAGGAAATAACAATTCAAGTTTATTCGTGAAGATAAACAACAAAAAAAAAAAGGGGGTTAGATATTCATAAACAAAAAAAAAAAAAAAAGAGACGAGTAAATTTTATTTTTCAGAACTTATTATATTCGGTATTTGTTCAATTTCTCATCTGTATTACAAATCGTGTTACTTAATTAAATTATTTCTCAAATCGAATTGCGCGATTTCAGATCTTGAATCAAAATTTGTCGTGGTATCTCTTCGATCTCCCTATTAAGAAGTTCTATTATTGTTTTTGCTTTTTTTTTTTTTTTTTGTGGATTTCTTGTAGATTTCTTGATGTTAATACCAATAGCATTGGGATGAAGGAAGAAGCAATTATCAATATAGTTATTCTCAAACCACAGAGTATTGTAAAAAAAAAAAAAAAAAAGATGGTGAAACTTAATGTGATGTAGAATAACTTAAATATCTCCATACATTCCAGAGTATAAAGTGCATAAACCAATACATGTATAAATAATAATAATCACACGTTGCATGAAACGACTATACATTAAAAAGTGACAAAATGTACATTGATTCGTGATAGAAAAAAATATTACTCAAGCTGTGTATATATATTTTTTCATTTTTATAAACTAGACAGTTACGAAAATATTATTTAAATTTTGCATTATGCCTTTGAGTCAAACGCTCATATCCCACAAATGCAAGAACTTTTCAGAATTATCTTAGAACATCACTAAAAAAATAATAAAACAAAAAAAGAAATCACGTTATTTAGCATGGTGATGTGAATCATTAAGTTTACAAATATCTCCAGTTTGATATTGACTATTTATTTTGAAAAATGACTATCATCATAATAACTCAAAAACATGGAAATTATCTCGATGAATCTGTTCAACAATATTGAGAGCAATTTTTTTTTTTTCTTTAGTTTGACTTTGTTTCTTTGTACACTATTTGTACAGTACACATCTTTATTAGAAATCTGTTTTAACTATAGAAATAATATGGAATTGATTTGTTATAAAGAAACAATATTGATTTCTAGATTATGTGATTAGCGAGCATAGCAAACTCCGCATTTTGTGTTAGCTGTATTAATAAGTTGTATTTTATCTACTACAAACCCCGAATTAATTACTTAAAAATTATAAATTGTTCAAACTAGATATTTCTGACCGGATAAACTGAACTGTATTGATTACCGCAAAAAAAAAATATCACTAGAAAGCTTATAATAACATTCCATCGAATTTCTTTTGATTTCATTCAAAGTTCAGAGATTACATGTACTACTCTTCGTTCATCTTTCTTGTTTCTGCACGTTTATCCTTTAAAAAACAAAAAGAAGGCGTGCTGATACATCTCAACTTACGAGGATTTGTAGCGTATATTCCTTTTTTGAGGCGATACAATCATTGTAGATCGTGAAACGGTAAACGGGAAAGCGAGCTCCTAATTTTCATTTGATGAAATTTGACCTTGTTCCAAACGGTATATGCAAGTGAAGGATTATTATTATTATTCTTTTTTTTTTCCGTAATTGACTTTCTACTTAATTATCATTGGTATTTCATTTCGGTTATGAATATTACTAAATTTATAAATATGCATAAAAAAAAAAAATAGATTCTATTCATTTTAATATTGTGGTTAATATTCAATAATTGTTTATTATTTTCGACCTCTTACACGGTCGGTCTACTTCTACTACCGACTGGAATTAGATTCCCGAATTAGAATACATGAGGATGCTTTGACTTTTTAGAAAGTTCCTTGCACTCAATTGGTTTAATTATTTTGTGATATTCGTTAAAATTCCCATCAATAATTTACCTTACAATATTTATCCGCAATTTTTTTATTTTTTAACTTCATCCAGAAGTAACCGGTATTGTAATTGGTTTTATTGTTCCATGAAATCAGATATTTCTTCTGTGTCTTTATTTATGAAATTGTTCAAATGTCCAGATTCCACCTTTCTAATCCAGAGTTCTATGAGCATTGAAAAAAAAAAAAAAAAAAAATCAAGAATTCCATTCCATTCGTAACATCCTGAAACAACAGAAATAAAATATTTTTATAAAGTGCATAAACGTTTTTGTCACACACTACCTAATTTTTTCTCCTATACTTTATGTTTCTTATTTTGTGATCAAAGAAATTTAAACGAAGATTATCATCAATGAACAAACATGGATTCACTCCAAAATCAAAAAGATAAAATGCTCAATATTTATCCGCTTCCCCTTCTTATTAATAATGTTTGCTTTTCTTGTTAGTCAAAAGCAGGGTTATGTTTCAAACCTTAATGTAAAGATGATTTAAACTTCTTCGCGGTCAATTCGGTTGAGGTGCCGATCCAGACTTCTTTGTCTCAAAGCCAACCTTAAGTTTAATTTAAAGTGGAGTAAGAGAAGGAAATCAAATTAGGCTAAATTATTTTCAAAAGAAAGTTTTATAGTAGGCACAATGCGTTTCACAATTCTTCGCGGGCTTTGTGAATGAAAATTTGAATAATGGAAAAACTATTTTCATTTGTTATTTTTAATTATCCGAAGTGCGTAATAATACACATGTATAGATTCAAGCCGATTGTCTTATGGCTTATTAATACTACAGAATAAACGTCTGTGAAAAGAGCTATTGATGTTAAGCATCTTTTCTGTTTATGATCTTTGTTCGTTTCGAGAATTTTCACTCCAAATGTCTTTTAAAAATTAAATACTTTTTGTTTATGGCAAGTTAAAGCTTGTTGTTCGTGTAATCCCAATGTTGATGAAACAAGCAATTATGCCAATGGGGTTATAAAAAAAAAATATACTACCACAATTCTTTAGCAATTAGATCTAGACACAAGATAACTTTTTATTGTGATGTCAATATGCTTACAAATAACAAAATTTGAATGATTAATATTTTTGTCATAATTCTATTACTTCCAGTGGGATTCTTCCTTCAGAAGATTGCTTTATATCTTTTGTACTTTCTAATTGCTTTTTGTTTTTCATGCATGGATATCAACAAATTTTAGAGTGTTGAAAAAAAAAAGAACATAGAGCAAGTAAACAATTTGAGCTATAAATTATAAAAAAATATATTTAGTTTAATGCAACTAAAATTATTTTATTTAGAATACAATTGAAACAAGAAATATTTGGTAGTAACAAATTGCAACAATTCATAATTATCTATTAGACTTAGCAATATGACTCGGAAGCAAACAAGAAAACAGAAACTCCGAAGAAGTAACAGGTGAATCATCAGACGAAAGATGCTTTTTTTTTTTTTTTTTCTAATTCTAATTCTGGTTTTGTTTTCTTATTTGCTAGTAATCAGTAGCATAGATGATTCATTAGCAATGCATAGCAAATTATAAAATGTACATATATCAAGATTCATCACTTGCATCCTTCTTGGTTGCTGGTTTATGTACTGGGGTATCTTTGTGCAAATTAAATCATTCTGTTAATCAAATTTTTTGCATACTAATTCCATTCTTGGGTAATCTTGATATAAAAGAGAAATTCATAAGATTGTGAAAGTTGTTTACATCATCATCATCTATAGATATCTAGATTATTGCTCTTAAACCAAGTATCAAAGCCTCGTCAACTTTTCTTGTATTTTTCTAAGTTTTTGTGCACACAAGACGAAACATGCCTTGAAATGAAAAGCCCAAATTTCTACTACCTTTTGTATTCTAAAATTCTTATTGTTTATGAAACTTCTAGATTTGTTGAAATAGCAATAGAAAATAGGGGCCAGGTTATCCAATTTGGTCTTGAAATAAAGCTCCACCCCCTCTCGCCTTTGCCCTTCCATTCCATTCCGGAAGTTGGAAGAAAAGAAAATGTGGATAGTTGAGTCTAGTACAATCCTCCAGGTTCTTGACACAAAGCATGGTATCTCCTCATCTAAAGTTGTGGCAATTGCAGAAATATGATAAAAAAAAATCACATAAACAATAACTAAATAATCTAAAGAACAATATAGCAACTACGCTTATTAGTTAAAAAGATTAGTTTAATGAAAATATGAAATGAACAAATGCAACTACAAATCTACTAGGTCAATACCACGAGGGCAATAAAACAAAAGAAGACGTTTTCTTTTGTAATAATCTTCAATTTTATTAATCTCAAGAAAAATTAACCACCATCACGGAAATGAAACCTAATTTGAGAAATCCCAGAAAAAAATTCAATAATGTGTACATATATGTACTGTACATGTTAAGCAAGCGAACTTTAAGCATTAAAGTAAGAAAAAAAAAACGAGATTGTACTTGGTTCAATTTGGTGTTTAATAAAGTGACGTTGGATTTAATCCAGTCAAAGCAAAAAAAAAAAAATAGAAGAAGACAGATACTATTGTCTTTTGTTGTTGATTGATCGCCAAGTTGAAACGGTGATCGATACCCAAGATATTCACAACTTCTTAAATAAAATAAAAGTGAACGTTTTAATTTGTACAGAATGCTTGAAAAATAAAATAAAATAAAATAAAAAATAGAATATATAAATATTTCTGTCACTCAGTAGTTGGAGTACTTACTCTTAAAAAAAAAAAAAAGGATAGGTTATTTCGCAGTTTACAGGTCCCGATTCTATCTTGATGAATTCGGAATTCTTGTTCACTTGTGCGAAATATTACACAAGGACCTCTTTTATATATATATATTAAAGCATGAATTAAACCGAGCAGCAACAAGAAGAAGAAGAAAACAACAAGAAAGAACAAGATAAAATAGTCTTGTGTATATACCGAACAAATAATATTGTGATTTAAATTATAAAAGTGGTTGAGAATAAGAGAAAATTATTCTACAAAAGAATGAAATTTCTTAACTTATAGTTTATACTCTTAAAATATCCAATGCAAGTGATGCATATTTCCAAAAAATTTTACTGATTTAGACTGAACATTTTTCATTCATATTCTGAAATTTAGCATACCAAATGAATCATAATCTAGTTAAATTCATCAAAGTTCGACTGTTTCTATGATTTTATTGTAGGTCAAATTCTGAATCCATTAGGAAGGTCAGTTCAAAATAGGTTATGAAATATTGCGTAACTGCATTATCGGTTATTTAATATGCAAGTATACTTCAATCATGTATTTATAAGCAAGATCAAAAAAGAGTCTTTTATTTGATTTTTTTTCCCATCTTTACATTTGCAAATCTCCTAGATTTATTATTATTATTATTTGAGAAGAGCTACCAGTTTTATTGAATCTTACATATTTTTTTATTTTTTTTTTTTAAGGTAAAGATGCATACTTTATATAAAATATACTAGTACAAAAAAATTTTCAACAATATTCTTGGTTAACTAACCACAAAGGATGCTTAAAAAATGTATGATTACCTAACTAATACATTCCCTAGCTCATGTATTTATTGTTTATGTGAAAATTTCAAATCATCACTGTAGTCTTCTAAAGGTACACAGATTTGTGTGGAGAAGGTTTTGATACATAAACATTTTATATGTGTATTAATTTTGCTCCTAACCAAATTATGAAATTCATTTCATTTCAGGTGTATATAACTCTACGTAAACGTATCCGTAGTTATCTTCAGTTAATGATGATACTCGCATGTATATACACTGATCAAGAACATGACGTAACTGTATGATTGTTTAATTGATATTTCTCTCTCTCTCTCTTTCTCCTCAATAAAAAAAGTGGTGGTGTTGATATTGAATACGGACAATTTTCTCTTATCCGTAAATTTTCAACTAGACCCCTAAGTGGGGAGAATATTTTACATAAGAGATGTGGGGACCCATAAAAAAAAACGGGCGATGTTTCTTCCTTTTTTTTTTTCATTGCTTTTATACAATCAAGGGGCATACTCTCAATCTAGTCTCTTTGATCTCAAATAATATATGGTACTATATTACACCAAAGGGGAGCCGGGAGGTATCGAGGGTTTACGGGTACATGTTAGTTGATTAATAACAATAGAATGGTTTTTTTTTTGTTATTATGTATTCTAACTAATTATACTCATACATGTACGCACACACATCACACCTACCTATCGTAACCAATACAGGAATTGTTGTTTGTTCAATCAATAGAGCATATTTTATTGTACCAAGTAAACCTCTAATATACAAAATTCGAACCACCGGATAATTCCGAAAAAACCGGGGTTTTTTTTAACCAATCAGATTACCAAAATATTCTATTTATTGTTCTGTTATTGGATGATTGAGAGAATAATGGTGGATCACAAATAATGTATGTAGGTGTACGTATAATTCACCCCGCGCAATTGTTTTCTAGTTTTGGTTTGGAGTGGGGACTTATGACTCTATTGTACTGTAATCATGGAGGAAAGGTTTTGATATGTACTACGGCGATTTAAACTCAACCAAAAAAAAAAAAAAAATAAATGGTTCCAGATTTTGCTTAACATTTTACAGTAAATGTACTATTTTTTTTTTCTTTTTTAACCGCGCATTATTTCCAATCCCTCCACAAATAATAAGGTCGACAATAATCCCAGCCATTGGTTAGGTAGAACAAAATATGTAAGAATCGGAATATATTGTTTCTTATGGTTGGTACAATATTAAATAGAAACAATTATACGGCATTAATGTATTTGTGTGTATGAAATCTTCTCTGACATTTATCCATTACGGAATTAAGGTAAGTTTTTATTTTTATTTTTTTTTTTGCTCATAACCAATGAAACATTGTTAATGTATATTTTTGGTGATAATTATGCCTTATATAGAGTGGTTGATTATGTAACCACTCACAAATATTACACTTAGGGGGTGTAACACTGTACAGTATATATTTAGTACATGGTTAAGAATTAAGTGCATTACGTTTTTTAGTTCAAATAGCAATCATAATAACAAAAAACAAAAGGTAAATTACTTTGTGGGTTGATTTGTTTCAATTGTTATTTGTTTGAATTGGAAGGAGTTGCATGTCAATACAAGGGGAGAGGTGCAAATTGAAGAAGTACTATACATGTCGACATTGTTTAGGTAAAGAATTTTTCATAAAAGAAAAAAATTTTTTAATCCCCCTTTAAGCTTTTACCCCCACTTAACAGCTGACTCATTGAGGGAAAAAAAAAAAAAAGAAAGATCATTGATTTTATGGAGAAGCAATTTTATCATCTCATACTGATTATGGGGAAAAATAAGAATTACAAAATTTGTAGTTAATTATTAATTCAGAAATATAAATCCACAAATAATTATTCCTATACAAGTAGGGGATGTTGGTGATGGTGATAATGATAATGATAATGATAATGGTTTACTATTACTCTAACCGCAAGACAAAGTTAAACCTAATTATAACCATGAAACAAAAAATAAAATAAAAATTATCTTCATTAAAGATAAATACTCATACATAAAGCGGTTAGAAAATAATAATAAAAAATAAAAATACTACGACGTAATGCTTAAACAAATAAGAAAATATTTGAAAAGAAAAAAAAAAAAAAAATAATAAATTAAAGGTGAAACAATCCTTACCCAACATATCATTGGAGAAAAATAATAATTGAAAGATTTTACAGCATAAATGTAATGTGTACATATGATAATTTAATCCCGATCTTTATTTTTCTTAATGGTGGTGGTGGGTGGGAGAAAATCTGATCGGTTTTAATTATTTTAGAATTTGCCATTTGTTTGGTTGATGTTACATTTGTTATAAACTCACTTTTTTAGTTCAGAATGAGGCATTATTTTTAATGTTATTCCTCCAACGGAATGCAAAATAATTAGTCAAGAGATAGTACGAAATTGATACACTAACAATCTTTTATTCTATGTTTGGTTAGCAAAGTAAAATTCCTCCACCCCCTAAATCCAGTATGAAGACCAATATATTTTTTTTTATTTGTAATTTCCGATAGAGAGTTAAAATAGATTCAACCAACTGTAGGTCGTGTATTTTTGCATTATGTAAGCAACATATATAAATGTCTCTCACACGACTGGTTTATATTTCCATTCCATCGGATTAATTGCGGATTAAAGAAAAATAAAAAGTGAATTAAATTTCTTTTTTTTTTTTTTTTTCGAATGAGGGTTAATGCGAGTGGAATGACTTTTGTTGTTACAAAATACTGCAAAAGCGTGAACGTCACTCATTTGTGGGTTTGATGATTTTGATACGTCACCCGCATCACTATTGTACCTAATACCCCCTCCCCCCCTCACCCGCTTTTCCTACATCATGCCTAAACCTTCCAGTAGCTTCCTTTGTTTATGTGAATAGAAAGTTCTATCCTCTTTAAAAAGTACTATACTCTTTAAAAAGTACTTTTGCGCTATTCCCGAGAGATGAGAATAATAGCAATAAAAACATGATGCCGATTAGTAAGACTAGTAGCAAAATTTAATCTGATTAACAACGATGATGATGATTAAACTTGCGATTATTTTTAGATCATAAACATAAACAAAGTTAATAGAATATTCCATTCACAAAATTCTATATGTAAATCATCTTTATCTTTCTATAATTTCAAAAAAAAAAAAGATCTTGTATTTCATCTGCAATGTCGATTAATAATTGAAATTCCCGTATAATCTACTGTAATTCCTCTCCAAGTGTATGTCAAACAATAAATACCATAAATGAAATTTTAATCAAACTGAAACTGAAATAATTCATTTTTGGGGTTGGTTTTTTTTTTTTTTTTCGTAAATGTATAATGTAGAAAATACTATATTGGGGAATTTATTTTTGACACCGTTTTATTTTTTATTTTTGTTTTTTGTTGTTGTTGCGTTTGCAGTAATTCGATGTATGATTGTACATTTAAAGTGTTAATTTTTTTTTTTTTTTCTGTTCCTTGATTATTCAAAGTTACGTAAACTAAGTAGTAAATGCATAATTGTTAAAAATTTTCATTCTATCTCAAACATTCTTTTTCATTGGGGATTTCTTCTTTGTCCGCTGTGTGTGTATATGCTGGGACGTAAATGAATATAACTCCTTTCTTTAATATCTTTTGCAGGTAGAATATTTTTCTAATATCCCACTTGAAAATATATAAGAAGTATAGTATATGCAAAAACCCAAATGCAAGGGTTAGGAAAATCAAAACAAATGAGCAATAGTCATGAAATCCTTATATCACCAATTACGTAATATTAATCTTATGAAAAGGTAATACCAGTGTAAGTTGTGAATTTTGTATTTCCTTTCACATTTCCATTTACATGTAGAGTTTAAACATTACACTACATTGCTATCATAGGAAATACTTATAGGGATTTGATTACACAAGTTCAATCGAACCTACGTGATAGTTTATGCTTGATTAAGTCAGATATCCGAGTGGCCAAAAAATTTCAATCAAGTCATTAATATTCAGAACATATCCGTTCTTGGAAATGTGGGTTTACTGAATTAATTTCGTTGCCACCGCCACTTCGACGCACCGCGTACTGCGCGTCACGCAGGACATACCACCACCAACCTGTACATATACTACCGCCCAGAACGAAAGCAAAAAGGCGGAATTTCTTTTTTTTTTTTTTTATTTTTATTGAATAATTATTATCTTTCTGTGTGTGGGTGTTGGGGTGAGATTTCTTTTTTTTTTTTATTTTCCTTTGGGGGAGGAGGGGGTGTAAAAGTGGAACAAAAAAGAAATTCCAGGATGTAATTTTATCTAAATGTACACTACTTAGGTAATTTAATTTATAAGTACAAATTAGATTTTTTTTTTTTTTTAATCCACCATTCAAAGAGGGAAAAAAAAGAAAAATTTTCCTACTTTTCTTTCACTTTTTTTTTAAAAAAAAAAATCCTTTTAATACTCTTTGAAACTACCATACTTTTAATCAATATTCCTATAAATCTAAATACATATTCCTCCCCTTCCACCATTGTTGTGCTCATCCTAAATCATCTACTTTGAAAGAGCACTTTTTAATATCTTACAAAACACAATCCAAGAGAAAGAGAGAGAGAGAAAGAGAGATTAAAAATCAACTCATATTTCATTTCACTTTACCTTTTACATTAATTACAAGAGAAAAAGTATAAGAGTCATTGAAAAGATTGAAAAAAAAAAGGAATTAGACAAATATTTCAAAGGACTTAATTTTTTTTTTCTTAGAATCATTATATTTATATCTCCTAATAATAATTTTCATTTGACTTAGTATTGGTTAATTTTTTTTTCTGGTTCCACCCAAATATTTACTAAGAAAAATTTCTTCCTTATTACCATACAATTTTTTTTTTTTGGTTTAATTATTCTTGTTGTTTCTGGAACATATTATTATAAAGCCTTTATAATACAACAAGAAAATCATCAGACTTGAATTTTTACCAGAATTTATTGTTTGAACTTTACCCAGAATATATTTCTCACACACACATAAAAGAAATTATCTGTGCTTTATCTTTTTAATTTAAAAGGAAAAAAAAAAAATTTTGTTGATAACAGGTACACGACCAACTCATACACACTTAAGACTCACACACCATACAACACATTAATTTGTATTTTCAACAAAACTCAGGAAAAAAAAAACAGCAACTTTCATTACAACCCTTTTTTTTTTTTGCTGTATCGACCATAACATAACATAACATATCAAAAAGAGATCATCAAGAAGAGCTAACGCATCCATCAACTAAGATCCCTAGAATTTTTATTTCAAACGCCACCCTTTGCCTTCCTACATCATCATCCACTGCTAGCAAAGAAACTACAAATTTTCTTTAATTTGGAATTTTTTTTTTTCTTTTAACTATCACTACATCACATTACTACATATTTTTATCAGCTAGAAAATGACTACTAATCCACAACAACAACAACCTCAACAACAGCCTCAACAACCACCAGCAGATTTATCAGCTGCAGTTGCAGGTGTTCCAACTAATACATCATCAACAACTACCACCACCACTACAACAACAACCACAAGTTCACATGCCATTCCATCTTCATCAAATGATACCACCACTTCAACAACAACTTCAACAAGTTCAACAGAATTTAGGCAAGTGTGTTTCAATCCATCTCCTTCAATAGTTTCTACAAATAATACCCCTGCAACTACCACATCCATCAAACGCAACTCACCTACATCCACTGATTCTTCAAAACGCATAAGATTAGACACAGCTACTGCAGGAAATACTGCTTTAGTTGCTTCATCTATCACCACCACAGTAAAGCCTCCAAAATTCATTCGAAAATTCCGTTCCAGATCTTTACCAATAATAAATTTCAGTACTTCATCGTCATCTGCATCTTTTTACCCTCATTTGAGAAAAAAGAATCACCACCATCATCACCATCATCATCACAATAATACCCATCAAAATTTTTTCGGAAACTCAAACACTGTCATTACATCCTCTTCAGCATCAAACACATCTTCTTCATCATCATCATCATCTTCATCTTCATCAGCACAAGCCATTCCACCCCTTCCTCCAATTAATCTTCATTCATTGAAAGAAATTGATTTGCATGAAATTTTAAAGAATCCACAATTAAGACATGATATTTTATTTGATCCTCAATTACAATTTAGACCTAATTTAGATGGTGAAAGAGGAAAACGTAAAAAGTCCATAATTGATAAATATTGGATGGAAATTCAAAAAGAATGTCAACAATTTTTCACCAAGGATTTAAAACCTCAAAATATTAAAATTAATCGTTTACCTATATTGTTTCAAACTTTGAGAGACATTTTATTGAGTTTATTACCAACCAAAGACCGTCAACATGTTGGAGAAATTATGGATATTGAATTATTGGTTCAACAATTAAAACATGGTTCTTTCGATTTTGTTGAAATGAGTCAATGGTTGGGTGATGTCTTTAAACTGCATTGTGCTCCAATGAGAGATCAATGGGTTGTTGAAATGATTGAAAAATTTGTTGATGCTTATAATTACAATAATGTTTCATATTTAGTTAATGGTTTAAGAATGATTTTTCAAATCCTAGAGGCTATGAAGTTGGATGTAGCTAATCATCAAATTCGAATTTTACGTCCTGTTTTGATTGAAACTGCCGTTGATTTTGAAAAAGATTATTTCCAAACTTTAATTAATCATTCAAAAATTAATATTAATGATTCATTGAATTGGTTTTATAAGAATTTTGTCAAGAAGGTTACACAAGAAGTTGAAATTAATGATTCTAATTTAAAACCTATTATTATTTCATCTATTATTGACTTGTTGAGTTGCAGACAAATGGCTACTGAATTTCCTTCAACTTTGGCATTTGATCATACCAGATTGGTTTTATTAAGAGCAGATGTTCGTCAATTGGTTTGTGTTCAATTGTGCGTTGTTTTATATAAACAATTGGTTATTAATTCCAAAAGTTCAACAAGTTTATTAATGCCAACAAATATTGCTAAAATTCAACAAGAAATTTTAGCTATTGTTACGGATGATAATGGTAATATTAAATGGACCAAGAACATTTCTGCTATTTCATTACAATTGGTTAAGAATTTAGATAATGCTCAAAAGGACAATACCAGTTTAATTGAATTTAGTCATAATTGGTTAATGAAACATATTCAACCAAATTCTGAAGTTTATGGTTTGATGGAAATTAAAATTTTCAAGGAATTAACAAGTGAAATTTCCACAATGATTGAAACTGACGATTTAATTTGTGATTCCAAAAACACAACCATTTCTAGTGCGACAGGATCAAACATCAGCCTAGTTTCCACCACCAGTAACAACAACAATAACAATAACAACACTAATAGTACTACCACAAACAACAATAATAATTCTACAGAATTGAAGAATATTGCATCAAGAATTTCAACTTTGGTTAAATTCCATTGGAGCGTATTTGGAAGTTACTATGTTGATTACATTAAATCACAACATGATAAATCAAAATTGCAACAATCGACAATTATTCCAAGTATGCTTGGAGAAGAAAATGATGAGAATTTGACAGCCAATAATGCCAATAATAAAACAAATAATAACAAAAATAACCAACCATCACATAGAGGTGATGAAAACAGTTCAAGTATCGATAGCAATACATCTGCTCCATTAAGTATGTTATCATAATGATGATGATTCCTTCTTCTTCTTCTTCTTTTTTTCTTCCTTAGAATTAAATTTTATTGATTATTTCCTTTTCTTTTTTCACATTATTTCATTTGGGGGTTTCTTTTATATTTTTACTTTTCCTTTATATCTTTTATATTTTCTTCTATTATCTTTTTTTTATTATTATTATTATTTTTAATAATGTTTAATTTCATTGGGTTTTACTGTGTCGTTTACATATACATATAAATATGTGTATAATCTTACTTTAGTGATGATAATCGTTTCTTTCGTCGTTTTATATATATACAAAATAAAAAAGTATTTCTAATAATATTTTGTTGTAAAAATATCAAGTACCGTTGTTGTCTCATCAGAAAAAGTTATTGCACCAAATTATCACAGGGGGGAGAAAAAAAAAAAATAAACAACAACCCACGCCAGTCACAGCAATCAAAACAATCTTAAAATTCATCCTCCCAAGGGCCAACAAAAATAGTATAGTTTTCTTCCCATCAAAGGGTTAGCGAGACAGCCATTCAAGAATATCAAATCATGACAACAATTTCAACCATTTTGAGAATACTAACTTATCCAATAACACTGATTTATCATATCATTAGTCAATTGATTCTTCATACTATAATCATTCCATTAAAATTGGCATTTAAGATTACAATTTATATTCCATTTATTAAAATTCCAATTTTAGATCCATTAATATATTTATTGGAATTACAAGATTTTACAATAAAAGATAATGAACAATGGATAATTAATCAAATTAATTTATTTTTAATTTCAATTATTCATTATATTGGTGCTTGTTTAATTATTGGTGCCGGGGTTGGAATTTGGATGGGGATTAATTTAAGTTTAATTAATACTGTTTTGAAAATACCCAATTTTGATAATGGTGATAAATTCAAGAATAATAATGAAGGATCACTGATTAAAGTTAAAATAAAAGGAAAAAATGATAATAAATCCAATACTATGGATAATAATAATAATAATAATAATTCAAAATGGACAAATCAAACTACAGGACTTGAAAATTTTGGTAAAGGAATAATTATTCCTGATGTACTTCCAAATTTATCAAAATCAAAAATTCTGCAAAAAATTCAACATGATAGATATATTAAACAAAGATTACTTGCTGAAAGAAAATTTGCAGAATCTCAATTTCAAGAAATTCAAAAAAATCCTGATATAATGACAAATATTGAAGATGAACTTGACAATGAAGATGAACCTATTATAGATGAAGATAATTATGGAGAACCAATTGAAGATTATGGAGAATCAATTGAAGTTGTTGGATTAGAAGATGATGGTTATGCATATACTGGAGGATTACGAAATAGAATTGATCGAAATCAATCAGTAAATAGATCTAAAAAAACTGGTGTTAAATTAAGTTCAGGTATAAATTCAACTGGATTGAATTATATTAAAGAAGCAACTGAACAAGAACAACAACAAGAACAACAACAAGAACAACATCAAGAAGAAGAAGAAGAGAAAGAAGAAATCAAAAATGTATTAGGTGTTATTGAAGAACCAGTATTAAAACCAATTCCAAATGTTGAAAATCCTATTCATCATGATGAAGAACAAGAAGTTCAAGAAGAAGTTGATGGAGAAGAAATTAGTATAATTGATGATGGTTTATTATCAAATATTCCTGAAGAAACAGAAGAAGAAGATGATGAAGATGATGAAGATGAAGTTTTCACGTCACGTGCAGATACCACACAAAATACTCTGATATAATTCCACATTTTAAATATAAATCCGACTTTGTGATGTTAAATCACGTGTATTGTAAGGCAGTTGTAAAAAAAAAATTATTTTTTTGTAACATGTTACTATTTTTATTTTTATTTTTTTTTTTTTTTTGCTTGATTATAGTTTTAAAGTTTTTAAGATGAAATTTAACATGGAAGTTAATTTTTCAATCAACGAACCAAAACAACATTAAACAACAAATCCGAAGGCAAAGGCAAAGAAAACAAAAATAAAAATAAAAATTCAAACTGAAATTGAAATTTATTTTACATCATTCCCAACTTGGTTTCTCTTTTTTTTTTTTATGAATAAGCAATCACCTATTTTTATTTAAGATTACGTTTTAATTTATTACTTTAAAGATTTGTACAAAATGTCTTCACAAACGAGTAATACAATATCTGCTCATTCAAGGATAACTAATGATTCAAATGATAAAAATTTCACGAAAATAATCACATTCAAAACCAATGATGAAATAAAACTACCCACATCAATACCATTTCCATTATCTTCTTCAACTAATGAAAATCATCAAGATTATATTATAACATCTAATAATAATAATGATAATGATAATGTTGAAGATCTGAATATTAATGAATTGGGTAATAAAATAATTAATCGATTATATTCATTAGGTCTAATATCTAAAGATATTAATTATTCAAGTGATGAATCGGATACTAGTTCAACAAGTTGGATTAATCAAGAAAATGGAAAGATTAAAAATCATAATACTCCTGGTAGGAATAACAAGCGATCTAATAATACTAATAATAATGATGATAATAATGATGATGATGAAGATAATGAGGATGAGTCAAATGAAAATGAATCAAGAAATGTTAATAATGATAATAAGAAGAAGAGAAAGATTTATAATTGTAAGATTAATTTAGAAATGTTTCGTGGTGAATCGAAATATAATGTTGATTTATATTTTTTATATCAATCAAAAGATCTATTTCATGAAAATTCAAAGAATGGGTTTATTAATTCAAAATTATCATCATCATCTTCTTCTTCCTCATCATCAAATGAAGGATTTATGGAATTACCACCTAATTTATATATTACATTTGAAGAATTAATTAATTATTTGCGAGACAAAATTTTTCTTAGTGGTATAAATAAGAATTTTCATGGAATTGAAACAAAAATCAATATTTTGTTAAAATTAAAATCTTTTAAATGTTTTATAAATGATAAAGAATTTAAATTACAAAAAAAAAGAAAGGAAAGCCTAATCAAACATTAAAAAAACAGAAAATGTGTTGTTGTATAATTATATTTATTATGAGGTGATTATAATAATAATATATATAAAGTATATGAATTGTCTATTCCTTCAGTTATCAAGGTATATGTCCTGGACTTGGTGGAATATCACCAGTTTCCCAAATTTTTTGTTCATTTCCCATTTCAAATTCAATAATTCCACCATTTTCACCAAATAATATATCATGATCGAACCAATTTTTATTCCAATTTTCATTATTAATTTTTAATGATTGAATATAAATATTATCTTGAGATAAATTATTTGCTTTAATTATAAGTTGTGAACCATTTTCTAAATTAATTGTTAATTTTGATAAAAATGGTGATGAAATTAAATATGTAGTTGTACCAGAAATTGGATAAAATCCTAATAAACTAAAAATCAACCAACTTTGCATTGATCCAGCATCTGAATTTCCTGGTAATCCATTTTTCCCAGTATTAAAATAAGTATAAACTATAAATCTTACCAATTCAACTGTTCTATATTGTTGATTAACAAAATTATATAAAAAAGGAGTTAAAAAACTTGGTTCATTTCCAACATCAACAATTTTATTCCCATATAATGGATACATATCATCTAATCTTTGAATAAATTCATCTTCATCTTTCATAAATGAAATTAATGTTTCCATATCAAATGGAATTGACCAACCATATTCAATTGGTTTACCTTCATATTCATCATCTTTCCAATAACAACCTTTACAACTTAATGGATCATAATTATCAAAACTAAATAATCCATTAGAATTTTTAGGTTGTAAAAAACCTTTATAATCATATCCTTTTGCAATTGCTTCATGGTTCCATAAATTTTGCCAACCTGTTGAACGATTTAAATATTTTTCATAATCTTGATTTGTACCAATTTTTTTAGCCAATACAGAAATTGCAAAATCATTATATGAATATTCAATGGTTCTACTAACTGAACGAGAATAATTCCTAGTAATATATCCATATTGTAACCAATCAGGTAATGCACCTCTACCTTGTTTAGTAGATGCATCAGGAGCAAAAGAATCATACCAATAAGGTGGTTGAATTTCAGCATTTTTAATCATTGATTCATATGCTTTATTCCAATCAATATCCCCAGATAAATTTTTAATAAATGCATCAGCAATTAATATATCCGAATTTGTACCTCCTTGAACTCGACCATTTTGATTAGCTGATCTACCATCTGGTGTCCATCCATCATAAAGATAAATATTAATTATAGCTTGAATAATTTCTGAACCTCGAGTAGGATTAATAATATTAATTAATGGATTTAAACAACGAAATGTATCCCAAATAGTGAAAAAATCATCATAATATACAAGATTATTATTATTGTTGTTATTGTTTCTGATGGACCAATTTGGTGGTGTTTCTCCAGTTCTATTAGTTGGCATAAGATGAACTCCATATAAATTGGTATAAAATTGAGAAATTAAAGTTTGATTATTATCTTCAATTTCAAATTTATTAAATACTTCATTTTTCCATTTATCTCTATTTGAATTAATCATTTCATCAAATTCATAATTTTCATCATTAGGAATATTTAAACATGCTTGAGTGGTGGATATAAATGAAATTCCAATTTTACTAATTAATTCACCATTATTATCTAAATCATTTTTATTAAATTCAAAAATCATCCCCATTGAATTTTGATCAGATATAATTTTATCATCATCTTCATTATAATTTTCATTTATAAAACCATATTTTTTAATGAATTTATGATTAAATTTACCACAAAAATATATTGTCCATGGATCTTGATCACCCCAACCTCCTTTAATTGTGGTATAACCAGTATATTTATTCCCATTTTGGTCATCATCATCCTCATCATCAATTTCAATTTCAATACTTCCATTAACAAATTTTTGTGACCACCATGGACGTCCAGGAGATCCTAAATGATGACTTACATTAACCAATATTCTAACATTATCAATATTATCAACATCATATTTATATCTAATCATTGAACTTCTTTCATCAGAAGTAAATTGAAATTCAACATGTTGAGTTTTAACCGAATAAACTCCAATAACAGCATTATCATTAGAAATTCTTTCTAATCCAAATTCATCATTTGATCCAAGTATATCATGATCAATTGATTCATCAGTAAATGGTAATTGAGAAACAACCCCATATTGAGGAGCACCACCAGTTCCACTTTCATGCATCATTGAAATACCAACAATTTTTCCTCCTGGAGCATAACCACTATATGAATCACCAAATTTTAAATCAATTACATCAATTCCTGGTTTAATCATTCCAAATGGTAATGAAATTCCTGGAAACATATGTCCACCTGATTCAGTTCCATAAAATAAATCAACTTGATCAAGAATATTATCTGATTCTCTACGTTGTTGGGTATGAATAGTGGGAATTGAATTAACTAAAGAATTAAAACCAAATAATAGCAAAATGATTAATTGAACCATTACCGTTATTTATAATTGTTAAGTGTATCCATTATTAATTGATTGGTTTTCTTTAAATGATGGAATTCAAGAAAGATATTTATATATTCAAAAGTTGAAAAGTTTTTTTTAAAAGCACCTTTTTTTTTTTTTTTGAAGATGTTTATGTTTTGTGGCTAATGATAGAAGTAAAACGTGTGCCTTGAAGTATTTAAAATTGAAAAATATAGAAATAAAGAAATGCAATTATAATTCATTTACATAGGCATAATTTATTATGTTCCAAATCTTTTTGGTTTAATCTATATGAAATTTTTTTTTTTTTTTTTTTTTTTTTTGTAGTTGATGATTTTTTGTATTCGTTTGTAGAATTATTAATGTTAAAGAGTTACTGATACTAATCATTAATGATATTTAATTTAATCAATTGGATTGAACTGTGGATTCTGATTAGACCCCTCGTGTTTAAATTTTTTATTCATTACATTAATTTTAAATGTTCCAAAATATCATTGATTTTGGCGTGTGGTTACAAAAATAAAATCAACAATAACAATAAAATCAAATAATAGCAAAAAAAAAAAAAAAAATAAAACTAAACCAATTAATTTCAAGAGTTATAAAATCTTTCAGTGTAGCATTACAAGAATAGAGAATATTTCATTGATGTAAATGAAATTGACGTATATGATAATTTAAATGTTGAGTAGTATATACAATCTAGAATAACTATTATTTTGCAATCATTCGACTGACAAGATTTTTTTTTTTATTTTTCAAATAAAATATAAGTCATTTTGAATGATATAAACACTTATATTATCACATGATGACTTGATAAAACGTGTTCAATGAATTTCTTTGAAATATTGTGCAAGTCTTATTATTCAGTTTCAATCAATCAATTGTTTTGGATCATCATGCATTTTAAAATATTTCAATAATAAGGCACCAACCACACGACAAAAGATAAAGACAATCTCGGAAGAATTTCCAATATGTAATCCGTATTGTTTGTAGCTAGAATATAAGTATAATCCTCCATACAGAAAAAACGTGGCATTAGTGTACAGTTTTCTCTTCTTTTAGTTTGATGAATCAGATAATTGAATTATTCTGTTAAACCAAATTATCCATATTGTTTTGTGTAGTTTCAGGGGGAAACCTGCTGCAAAAAAAAAAAAAAAAATTGTTGTGATAGGTACACTACCTACTTTATATGGAGTAATTATATACTTTGTAAATCATTCTTGGACTAATATCATCAAAAATTTGATTTTTATAAAGCAAGATTTGTTGATTTATCAAATACTCATTCTGAGAGTTAGTTCTGTTCTTTTTGGTTTATTAAGTTTGACAGGAGAAGGGAGAAGTAAAGAGCCCACGTTGAGGTTGGTTGGTTTTTTTTTTTTTGCCAATCTCTAATTTATTCCTCTTTTCTGAATTTTGTTGAATTGCACTCACACAAATTGCTTGTCTTTGTTTAAATCACCAGTTAGTGTACATAAGGGGAACGTTACATTTAGTTGCTCTCCACGTTTTCAAAATGAAAAGAACAAAAACAGAAATAAATTAAAGTAATTCATTCATTATCGGGATTTTAGTAACAAATAAGTAAAAAGGTGTCTATCTTGTTGGACTTTACTACACATATGTGACGTAGTTAATTAATTATCCAATTCTGTAAAGATGTACCACGTGACTCGTTTTTTATTTTTTTTATTTTTGCTTGATCAATATTCAAAAAAATAAATTAATCAAAAAAAAAGTATTAAGGTTATACTAGTTAAAGCCATTCTCGTGTGTTGTTACTTACTGTTATGCCAAGATAAAGATAAAACTTCTTTGGATAATACGAATGATTGGTTAAATATATATTTAGTATAATGATGCGTAATCTCCGATATGACCGTAACTGACGTCACAACTTATTCGAAATGTAATTTATAAATACCAGAGAGTAAAAAAACTATACATTCAACCCCACACAAAGGAATGGTAAAAAATTAGTGACCGCAAGTGTGTCTATAAAAATGCTTAAAAATGAAATATTTAACAAACTGTGTCATTTGGACCATCATGACCTCTGGACTAGCCCCTCCCCCTTCCTCCTCTCTGACTCTGATTTCTTGACGTATTCCTATACTTAAAATACTCAGAATCAACAAATTGTATACGAAAAAAAACTTAAACAGGAGGTTACAAATGTTGAAAACGTCCACACATGCACTGTATAAGAACATTAATACATTTTGTGAGACTTTTTATTAAATTAGATTGTTCATTTAAATTACATATGCAATTTAGTTTGTAATCTTAGTAATTCAAAATATTTAGTAAATTCCAAATTTGTTAGGAATTTGCGCAAAGTGGGATGGGACAGAAGTCGTTGGAGAATTTTGCAAAAAACTAAAAATAATAAAATCTACAATCAATGGCTTTAAGCGCATTCTTTACCATTTGAGCGCAACTAATAAAATTACCAGATTTGATTTCCATAAAATAAAAAAAAAAAAAATTAACAATAGAAAACACAAAATTTGTACATTCATACACATTTGTCCTACAAATGTCCGATATAATTCCTGGTCTTTACGAATATGGTAATATGACTTGCGATGACCTGACTATTTCTTTTTTCTTTCTTTTAGTACACACAGTCAAATCCAAAAACAAAAAAAAAAACCAAGAAAGAACTTCGCCATCAATGACCATGACCATGATCTTTCTTTTTACTCAAGTGTGTGTGTTGTCATTAGCATAACAACGAAAAGGCTGTGTCAATATGGAATTTTCAGTTTTCCAATATTGAATTTCCAATCAAAATGAAAATGGAATTGAAATGAGACAACTGGAATTCGATATTATCTCATCTTTTGAAAAACTGAATTGCAAACTAAATAAAATAAAGAAAAATTAGAAAAAGAGGCTGATTACAGTAGTGTAAAATGGATGATTCAGGAAACTTTTAAAAAAAAAAAAAAAAAACTTAGCTTACAATAATGTCTCCACACTCTATTGTAAAATATAAATTGCTTTCAATTTGGTTATTGCACAATAATTGGCCGCAATTAAATTCCTTATTAAGAAAGTCATAAGAAGTGTAGCCTCGATATTGTTTTGTTCTTTGTCTTTTCTATGTTACATGATTTTATTAGAAACTGCTTTTAAATAAAAAATGAAACTACGTCTCATATTATTTGTGTAAACTATGAACTTACTCGGGTGATCTTTTCTTTTTGTCGATCTAGAATAAAGGGGAAAAAAATATTTCTACATGTATTACGCAACAATACATTAAAACTCAATCCGTATTACGGGAAGGAATAAGAAGGGTAAATGAAAATAAATAAAAAGTAGTGGCTTAAACGAGTTTGAGGAAAGAACTAAGCCAAACAATAAAGCAACATCTGACTCAAAGTGCCTCTCCATCTCTTGTCGACCCCTATTTTCGGTTGTTTGGGTATCTTGAGTCCAATTGTTAAGCGAAAGTGTAGGTAATTGAATATCCGGTTTGGAGTTTTCATTAGTTATGGAGAATTTTTAATAGTAAGGATTATTGTTTGTATATATTGCTTTAAAAATATTATGCTTGTGGTTCTTAATTCCTTTGCGTAAATGTAGAGAACAAACTAGTTTCTTATCCACCTACCCCTCTCTCTCTCTTGTACACTACGAAATTGGAAAGGGTAACAGACTGTGATAATAGTAAAGTTTTAACATTACATCATATTGTATCTACCCCTTTTCTCTACCAACCAGTTGTTGTCACTTGAGATATTTCAAACCAAAGCAAAAATTGGCGGCTCAGTTAGTTATTTAAAAGGTTAAAATAAAGATTTTCCTATTGCTTTGAAACTTCAAATAATCGTCATTCTTTTGATTGCTTAGTTTTATTCTGCACAGATTTTTGCCATCCAATCAATCAATCATTAGTCAAAAAGAGATTTTCGTATTAACAATTGGAAAGAGGGACAAACTCCATAGAAAAAAAGAAAAAATAATAGAATTAAAAACTTAACTCCACTGGTAACATACAGTACATGTAGATATCACGTTGTCTACGCATTATAAAAAAGAAAAATTCCCTCTCTCTCTCTCTCTCACTCTCGCTCTCTCCCTCTTGCTCTTGCTCTTGCTCTTACTCTATCTGTCTCTGTCTCCTCTTCATCCCCTTTTTTTCTTAACTGTGTACATTTCTTTATTGACTAAAATAGAAAATATCAACAATAGTATTTTGTTTTGAATTCATTCGAGCTGATTATATAACAACCCTTTCTTTTTTTTTTTTCGTAATGACTCAAATAAATGAATCAATGTAATATACGGTATTCTAACTAACTTTTAACAATCATAGCCAAACTACGAGTTTAAAAAAAAAAATAAATGATCATCTTGTAAATCTCTGTAATGAAGTGTGTCTAGGTGTGTTGATTGTGTGCGTGCAAAATACAAAAAAAAAAAATACTGCAAACAAATCTAAACACAGAAATAGAAACAGACAGAGAGAAAAAAAAAATTTTCCTTCTCTCTACAATTAAAAAAAAAAATCCCTCAATATTTAAAAAAAAAAAAAAAATCAAAACAAAAAAAAAATTCTCAATTTAGGCTATATTTTATATACAGGATATTTAGTATACTATACAAAAATAAAATAAAATAAAAAAAAAATTTTTTCTATTTCTATGACACTATGAAATGAAAGGCAAAGAATTAGACAGAGAAGAGAGAAGAAAGAAAGAGAGAGAGAGAAAAAAAATATTATAAGGACAGAATATTTAAATATCCCAACTTTCCAAAAATCAAAAAAAAAAATTTATAATAATTCAGAATACAGAATTCCTGAAGAGACAATTTTTTTTTCTTTGATTTACATTTATATATATATTTATATATATATTTAATAATATTATTAATCAAGAATAAAGTTCATTCTTCAACAGTCAACCACTGTTTTTATTAGCATATTCTCACTCACCACTAAGTTCATTTTATTGCTGCAACTTTATATAAAATCTCAGGAAAAAGAAGACAACACAAGCCCAAATAGTTTTACAAACCCCATTTTCCTCGTTTTACAACTTTATTATTTATTTATTTATACAACATGGGTTTAATGACCAAAATATTTTCCCTGTCCACAAGTTTGGTTGGACTAGAACAACAACAACAACAACAAAAGGCTAAAGCCATGAAATCACAAGAACAACCATCATCACAATCAAGAAAATCTATTTCTCCACCACGAGAGAAAGCCCTTACTTCAAATAACAAGAACACCAGCCGCACAAGTATTCCAGAAAATGAAAATGAAAATGATGACGTGCTATCACAAGCTGATGAAGATGATATAATTACACCTTTAAGACAAATCAAACAACCTCAACCTCAACGCCCCCAACAACAACAAGTTACACCATTGACTACAAATAGTCTACGTTCAAACAATTCATCTCCAAAATTGTCTACAACCAGATCACACTCTCCTAATAATGCTTTATCCTCATCCACAACGTCTCCATTACTGTTGTCATCATTAGAGAAGGAACTTAAAAAGCATGAGATTTCTCCTAATTCAGTGGCACCAGTGGCTGTCATCTCAAATGAAAAAATTAATAATACAAAACCATCTCCTAATGTTTCCTGTTCATCTTCTGTTAGAAAACAACCAGTCTCAAGATCAGCATCAGTTAAACAAAGATCAAATTCAGTTTCATCTACTCCAGCTTCAACTGCATCAACACCTTCAGTTATTAACTTGCCAAGATTTGTATTGCTTGAAAATGGTAATCATGAGCATCATTTACGTTCTGCCAAGCGTCAAGAAAAACTTTCTAATATGTTGAAAGATCTTTTGGGAGCAAAGAAATTAAGAGGTGAAGCTAAAAGTGCAGTACCGGATATCTTGCAAGGTGCTATGCAATCTTCAACCAGTCAATTACAACAACAACAAGAGTCGGCTTCTTCTACTGCTTCTGTAAAGCCACCAACCTTATTTGCTGGTTTGGTAAATCATGTTAAAAACAACACAAGTCCCTATCATAAACCAGGCACTACTGAAGTAGTATCTAGTGGTACTCCAATGTCATCATCTGCTAATGTTAACGCAGCTGCTGGTCCTGATTGTCGATCATTTGCAGAAAAATATGGTAGATGTCAAGAAGTTATTGGTCGTGGTTCCTTTGGTGTGGTTAGAATTTCCCATAAAAAGGTTGATTCTTCTCCTACAGAGAAATTATTTGCTGTCAAGGAATTTAAACGTCGACCAACTGAAAGTGAAAAGAAATATAATAGAAGATTAACTTCTGAATTTTGTATTTCATCATCTTTAAAACACAATAACATCATTGATACTTTAGATTTGTTGAAGGATGCTAAAGGTGATTATTGTGAAGTTATGGAATTTTGTTCAGGTGGTGATCTATATACGTTGATTATTGCTTCTGGTAAATTAGAATATGCTGAAGCTGATTGTTTCTTTAAACAATTGATTAGAGGTGTGAATTATATGCATGATATGGGTGTTGCTCATCGTGATTTAAAACCAGAGAATTTATTATTGACTCAAAATGGTGTTTTAAAGATTACTGATTTTGGTAACAGTGAATGTTTTAAAATGGCATGGGAAAAGGAAATTCAATATTCTGATGGTATTTGTGGGTCTTCTCCTTATATTGCACCAGAAGAATATACCCAAGATTCATTTGATCCAAGATGTGTTGATATTTGGTCTTGTGGGGTTATTTATATGGCCATGAGAACTGGTCGTCAATTGTGGAAATTGGCTGATCCAGAAAAGGATGAATTCTTTGAAGAATATTTGTTTAAGAGAAAGGAATCAACTGGATATGAACCAATTGAAAGTTTGAAGAGAGCTCGTTGTAGAAACGTCATTTACTCCATTTTGGATCCAAAACCTGATCGTAGAATTACTGGTAAACAAATCTTGAATAGTGAATGGGGTAGAGAAATCAAAGTTTGTGAAGCTGGTGAAGGACATTTACATGAGTAAAAAAAAAGAGAGAGAGAGAGAGAGAATCAGTTAAAATAGTGTTCTGTTAATATTATTAAAATTAATATTATTAATTTGTAATAATTTTAAAATAATGAATGTATAATTTTTTTTCTTTCCTTGGTTATTGGGAGAAAAAATAATCAATCCAAATTGAGAGTATTATTGTAGATATCACGATGGATATATCAGCACAAACTTACGTCATTGAAAAACAGAGAAACAGCTTATTGTTTTGCCTCTCTCTGTTTGTATCTCTTTGCTAGCCCATCATGAGTACTAAATTTAGAAAGTGTAGTACTGTATAGCAATCCATCATACACGACGCGTAAGAAGAATGTTTGGTCTAATGTACACTACTAGCCTTTAACTTCTTACCGTGTGGTTCATAATGTAAATTCTCGTTCTCTTTATTTTGGAGTTTTTTTTTTTTCTGTATGTGTTTGCACGACAAACCAAATACAGTAAATAAACAACAACAAAATTATAAAAAAATTCCAGGTCCTTTGTTTCATAATAAAAAATAAATTAAAAAAAAAAAAAAAGAACATCGGTGTTCCTTTGAATTCTTTTAATAGACTCAGAAACTA